>VMDR010001919.1:0-106379 GCA_007922815.1 Macrotus californicus
CACAGTGTGAACATAGGAGATTGCAGGCGCTTTTAAAATATTATTTGTGGTTTCTGTATTTTTCAGATTTTCTACAATGACTATGGTATAGCTTTTGCTTTCAGATTTAAAAAATTAAAGCAAAACAAAAAGGAAAAAATATTGTATTGTCACTCGTGTTGTTAGCCAGCTAACCAAGCTCAACTCTCCTGAGCCAATTAGGAACAGATAAAGGGTTACATCAGTGGTTGTTAATCCTTCTGGATGGACAGAAGCATGTTGTGTTAGGTGAACATGACTGACCCAGTTCTCTCTACAAATTGATTTTTAAGAGTTTTCCTAAGTTTAAAAAAGCCCTGCCAACCGGTAGCAATTGTAATACAGACTCCACTGGACGGACTAGAAGAAACTTGAGGTTCGTCCCTGCCTTCAAAGCCTGTGATACTGTCTTGCTCCAGAATTCTTACGAAATGGTTATGTATCATATCCAGCAGAGGAATCCACTCTTCATTTTGGAATGGTTGGTCACTGTGATAAGTTAACCAGTCTTTCCATTTTTGACTTCAGCAAGTGGTACGGGGCCAGGGCCACAGACGGGCTAAATACTTACAGAATGACGGACGGATGAGTGAATAATGTGGTTTCACTTCAAAGGACTCTTTCCTGGCCAGCATTTTTGCCCTTCTCCTTCCACACAACGCTCCACATGTGGCCAGTCCAGAACGGTCATCTACTTCATTTTTAGGCTGGGACAGGATAATCGTTTGCTTCAAAGACTGGATGAAAAAACATCTGCTATCAATAAATTCCGAAACAGAGGGCTGCAAACGGCTTTCTCTGCAGGAGCCAGGGCTGGAAGGGAGTTCTAGCAGGCTCACTGGGGGAGGCCTGGGATAATAGCTACATTGCCTGCATACCAAGAAAAATGCCCAGGGGGGAATTTTGTGCTGTGGGACTTCCTGTATTTATCCAGGGCTGTGGAGCTGATTTCATCCTTACAGAACACAGTGCTCACTACTTTACTGCGCTGTGACAACAGGGCACACCACTTCCTGAGGAGTTCTGTGGGAAGGAGAGGTGACAGGAAACCTCATTAGAATAACTTTGAACACAACATAGATCAGGCTTCCTTAAACACTGGAAACAGCCCAGCTGACCGTCAGCTGATGAATGGATAAACAAAGCACAGTATGTCCATATGATGAGATATTACCCAGCAGTGTAAGGGAATGAAGCACTGATTCTTGCCACAACGTGGATGAGCCTTGAGAACATGATGCTATATGAGAGAAGCCAGACACAAAAGGCCACACGTTGTGTGATTCCATTGTATATGAAATATCCCAAGTAGGTAAATCTATAGGGACAGAAAATAGATGAGTGGTGGCCAGGGGCTGGGGGAAGGGAGTCATGGGACATGGCTGCTAACAGGTACAGGGATTCTTTTTGGGGTGATGAAAATGTTTGGAATTAAATAGTGGTGATAGTTGCTCAACCTTGTGCTAAAAAAACCATTGAATTGTACACTTTAAATGGTGAATTTGATGGTACATGAATTTATCTCAGTTTTTAAAAAAGAAAATAATGATACTGTAAAAAAAACCCAAAATCAATACGATTCACTATCACCATGAGTTTCTCATTGTAGTTTTTTTGTTCGTTTGTTTTGTTTTCTTATCTTCGCTTGAGGACATGCTTATTGGTTTTAGAGGGGGTGGGAGGGTGTGAGGGAAACATTGATGTGACAAACATCAATATGTTGCCTCTCGTAAGCACCCTGAGCGGGGACTGAACCAGCAGCCTAGGCATGTACCCTGACAGGGAATTGGACCCATGACATTTCAGATGCTCCAACCAATTGAGCCACACTGACCAGGGTGTCCATTGTCGTTTTTTAAATGGCTAAAAGCTACCAAGACTCTCAACATTCAGCATTTCATATAACATGGCAATGGCAACAGATTTAAGAACTTGATGGAAAATGTAGGTTTTACAGGGTTTTTTCCACTAAAGTTTATAGGCACAGATTAGAGTTCAGATTCAAATTGGATGGTCTAGCCAGATGACTTCAGAAGCTGATAATATATGCATTGTCCCCTAGCAGTTATGATATTTCTTCCCAGTAGAGGAGATTGTCTCTTTAGACTAGAAGTTATTGAAAGAGAAGGACCATATTTTGTCCAACTCTTGTGTTCTCCGTATCTACCTACGTTCCACCAGAGCAAGTGAATCAAGGGAGCACAAGGTGGAAGCTGCAATGTCTTTTATGACCGAGCCTCAGAAGTCACATTCCATCATCTCCTCTTATCCTATTGGTCATGCAGATCATCCCACAGTGTGGGAGGGGCTACAGGAATGGAGGCTACTACAGAAGTTACAAGATAAAGGGCAGTTTAAATTGAATTAAGTTGGAATTCCCCTCCATATTCCCCAACACAGACCCTAAATCCTTAAAAGAGACATGTTTGCAGAAGATCCAGGGGAATGAGCAGGGATTATTGTTTTTTTAATTGATTAGAGAAAGGAAGGAGGGGATAGAGAGAGATACCAATTTGTTCTTCCATTTATTTATGCTTCGTTGGATGATTCTTATATGTGCCCTGATTGGGAATCAAACCGACAGCCTTGGTGTATTGGTACGACGCTCTAACCAACCGAGCTACTTGGCTAAGACCAAGAGCAGGGATTAGATAGAGGGGGGAAAAGCCCCTAACAATAGCTGAAAAATTGGGACTCATCCGCCAGAAAAAAAGGAAAGGGTTTGATTGGAATTTATAAATCAGGAAAGGGCTGAAGGAGAGCCTATTTTGCCAAATTACAGGAGAATAAAGTGGGGCTCCCATTTTAAAGCCAGAAAGTTGGAGGAACATATAAAGCCACCCTCCAGTAAATCCCAGTCCACTGGGTGACCCAATCAGAATACAGACAACACCTTCTGAGGTGAGGCTAAAACGTTCAGCGTGGCTCCTCCAAACTGCTCCTTGGCAGTCTCCCTAGGTTTGAAACCCTGCCCTGAAGGTGCCAAACACACAGTTTCTCAAGTGCCCAAGAGTCCTGGTCCCAGGGGGTCTTGTTAGGAGGAAGCAGCAGAAGGGATCTGGGCAGCTCATTCTGCAGCTGTTTTCGTTCTGTGTTGTTTTGGTTGGTAGGACTGGTCCTGAGGTTTCCAGGGTGGGGCTGTCTCACTGGGCCAAACCAAGTCTAAGGCTCTGGGTCAGATTTGGGATGGGGCTGCATCTTTCTCTTCCACACAGTTGTGATTTGAGAGAGTGGAGTTGTTACAGGGAGGTGTGTGCATGCGTGCATGCGTGTGTATGTTTGGCCCCTAAAACTCCAGTTGTTTTTTTTTTAGTCTGGATATCATAGAGAAATTATTGCCCACTGAACTATGCTGTGGTTGTACATTTGTGTTTATGTTTAGTATAAATATAGCTGATCCAAATGACTTGTGAGCAGGAATGAAATGTTCAGGAAGAAAATTAGGGAAAATTTAAAAATGCTTCCCTTCCCAAAATTTTGGCCTTTTCTGGCCCTATGATTACAAGTTATGTTCACGTGTGACTTCTTGGTCCCAGAACAAAGATGGAGGTGTCTGTGCCACAGGCAGTGACTCAGTAACTCTCCAGGGGCAAGCGATGAGTCCCTTTATGTTGTGCTTCGGGATGACTGCCTGATCTTGAACTGGGAGACCAAAGAGCCCTGGGCTGGTCATAAGAAAGTCCTGGGTTTGAGTCCTGCTTCTGTCTCCAGCCAGCCTTGCAAACTTGAGCAGATCTTTCTGCTTCTCTGAGCCTCAGTTTTGTCATCTGAGTCAGAGGCAATACGATCTGTCCTGCCCATCTCACAGGCTGGTGGGGAGAATTGACTAGAAAATGAAGGTAAAAGTGGGATAGGTGTGTATGGTATTACTTTTTATCAGATATTAGTGAATAAGTACATATCAAGCCATCACCACCAAGCCATCAAGGGTGCAGCCGCCTGCTGTCTGTCACTGAGCCTCGCCCATCTGATTAGAATGGGTGCTTGTCATTCTCCTCCACCTGCCATAATAATGACTCCAAATCACAGGGTATCTGGCAGGGCTGGCGCCGGGTTTTACATGCTTTTGCAATTTGGAGATGTTCTCCTTAGGAAAAGAATGTGAACACGTGCCTTGGGCCTCTCCAAGGTCCTGGAAGGGGCTCAAGCATGTTGGAGACCCTGAAGCTTCTTTAGCTTCAAGATAATTCTGTCTCTGGCTTCCAGATTTGATGCATGTCTGAAGGCTGAGCATCTCTGGGTTCAGGCCAAGGCTCAAACAACCTTTCTTCTATGTATCTTCTGGATTGGAAATTTTCAGAAGCCCTCCCAGATACTGAAGCTGGATTCCACCATAATATACAATGAGCAGCCTCTGTCTGAATGTTTCTTGGCCCACTTAGGGCCGGCTCTTCCTCTGTAGATGGTTTCTACCCCAGAGATCCTTGCAAGGCCTCAAGCCAAAGCCCTTAGTTCAGGGTTGAAGACATGTGGCCCAGATGTGGGTAGTGACAACTTCAGCTTAAAATGGAGCTCCTGAGTCCCATGTAGATTCCTTTCCACGATGGGTCCTTGCATACAAGTCTTAAAGTTATTCCTGAGTGTCACCTAATTATCCATCAGGAGTCTGCTATCGGTGAACTTCTTTGGTAGTCATTTATGTTTCCAAGTAGAAACAGGCTATGTTTGCTCACCACTGGCAGAATGAGTTGGCCTTAGACTTGACCACCAGGGACTCTTGTGGCTTCTTCCTAGCTCTCTTAAGGGTCTGGCAGCACTGACAAGAGGTCGGGCCTAAACAGCTCCCTCACCCTGGACTTGGCCAATGGCTTTGCGCCTCTCACACATCCAGGAAGTCCCTAGACCCTGGCATCTGTCCCATAGTCCCTGTTCATGCTGTTTGCCATCTCCCAAGAAACCGTCCCTCAGACTGATCTTGCCTCAGAAGTCAATCTTTGGTTCCCTCTGGCTCATGCACCTCCAGCAAGCGCTAGCCTCACACCTGCCTCTGTGCCCCAGTTAGAGCACCGATTCAGCCAAGGCAGAAATCCTGAAGGTCCATTCAAAACCCCTACACTGATGGGGTCCTATAAAGTGGGGCAAGGGTGTGCCTGTGTGTGTGTAAAGAGCCCACTGTGCCCTGGACAGGCTTAGCTCTGACCTAGTCCACCCAATGATGCTGGAATGCAAGAAAGTCAGAAGCCTCAAGTCATACTTACTGTCCCCAACGGGCCCAGGGCTGACACTCAGACACTAATGAATGGCTTCAGGCTTTTTTAAAAAAATAGTAAACATTTAACTGGTTCCATTAGCAACTCCAGCACAAGTTTTCCTGAAATGGAGGCAAAATCAAACTACCCAGAGCTTCATGAGGTGGGGGTGGTGTCACTAAAGAGGTCCCCAAAGTCACTGACCCCATTCCACAGTGGCCCAGTAGAATGAGGGTTGTGCTGATCGATGTGAAGAGGGAGAAAAGGGATGCAGGTGAGGGAAATACTGGCCCTGGCACATATCTTTGCCTACAGGAAGGAAAAGGGAGGGCAGGTGACTCCCCTTGCACAGGAGGGCTGGAACTTTACATTCACGTTTTCAACCTCATTATGTAGAGGGACACAGATGAGCCTCTTTCCAACTACTGTACAGCAGGAACCCCTCTCAAGTGGTCTTCTGCCATCTCTGTTCAATCTTCCCCATTCTGTAATCCAAATTCTGCAGTTCAGACCCAAGTTCTGAATTCTAAGTTCTACCTTCCGGGTTCCCAGTTCTGGGTTCTTGTTCCTGTTCCACTCTGTTTCCTGACCCCCAGATCCTTTCCAGCTCCCTCTCCCCAGCCTTTCTGGGTGCATTAGTCGGAAATCTTGCTGACTTGGCTAACTTCAGGGTTTTCCTTTACTTCTTGTGGCAGTTCTAGGCTTTTCCCCAGCGGGAGGGACTTGGTTCAGACTGTCTAGTAAGTGGGTGGCCCAGTGGAGACCAGGGAATTCCTGAGAGCCTGCCTTGGTTTAACCTCTTCCCTTCCTACCCACTAGACACATGACCTTTTTGCAACTAAAGCTAAACTGAGGATTTCCATATTGATAATTGGGGAATGATGGCCTTGAGATGAGGAATCTTAGGGGGAAACATGAGAAGACAGAAAAGGTAGGTCTTCTTCTTTCAGAGAAATTAAAGACTGCTTCCGGCACAGGGTAAGGAGTGGGGGGTGGGGGAGGTGGGAAGCGTCTGGGCAGAGCTGCAAGTCCTCAGAACCCTGTCACCCTTCAGTTTCTCATCATCTGAGGGGAGCACTAGTCCCTGGACTCCTTCCAGATCTGAGAGAAAACCAAGACAACAGGACTGTCCACGGCTGCCCTGAGGTAGAAGGGGCGTGATGGGGAGGCAGCAGCAGCACTGCAGAGGTGAGATCTTCAAAGGGATCATGATCTGAGATTCCACGTGTCACATCAGGGGGACTGTGCGGTAGACATTTTCATCCCAATCTTTCTACCTCCAAGTAGCATTTCCAGTCTCCTCCCAAGACGGCAGGTCTTCATAGGCCCAGAGAAGGTGCGTAACACAGAGCTCTCCCATCTGTGAGAAGAAGCTGCCCACTGCCTCCTGCTTCTCCTGCTGGTACTTGATGGCCTCAGCCCAGCTGTTCCCCAACTCGATCATGGTTCCTGGCTTGAGTGTGTATGCCCTCGATTCACAGGTATTGGGGCCTGCTCTGGGCTGTGGCTCATTCCGGAAGCTGCACTCGAGGAGCATCTGGTTTCTCCTGGACAGCAACATCTGGCTCTGCTCCTTTTGGGACTCCAGGTACTCCTTGTTGTTTCTGAGCTTGTTCATGCAGTGCATGAGGGCTGGGAAGCTGCCTGAGAATCACCCAAGGTGCACTGCCTGGTCCAGCTCCGCACAGCATGTGTTCCAGTTGCCCATGAACAAGCAGGGGCAGTCCCCATCCAGGTGCAACTTGGACAGCACGGCCTAGGTCAGGCTGCTGTAGGCATCCAGGCAGTCGGGCTTCACACTGTGAAAGTGGATTTTCTACAGGTTGCTGATCTCCTTGGACAGCAGGGAGGAGTGGGCGTCCTCCCGGGGACCCACCTTGTTGTGCACAAAGAGGGAGTGGAACATGCTGCCTTCATTGTCCTCGGAATAGAAACTCGCCACAGATGCAGCTACAACATCTGCATTGTGGGGCTCAGGGGCCCCCCGGCAGCCACCGTGCTGCCCACTGCAGAGATGTTGCACAGACGCAGAGCCATGTCGAGAGCTGCTTCAGTTTTATCAGTGGTTAAAGTACCTACCCATGTTCATATCGGTGGTTAAATGGCTCTGGCCTCATGTCCTCTGAGTGCTCTCTGCCCACCCAGACCCCTTGGCCCTCTGTCAACACCCCCCCTCAGGACCTTCCTATGGTCCACAAAATAAAGGGTTGACCCTTGGCCAACTAACAAGGACCCTGCTTCAGTTCTAAGGCCTATATCTGCCCTGACTGATGGGAGTCTGGCCATACTGATGATTCAGTATTCTGAATATCACATCTACTTGGGCTGACATTGAGCCCCCTCTTTTTTTACTAAATGGGCCCCCTGTGGCCTGGTTTCTGATATGAGGTCCCAGCTCCACTCCTCTCCCTGGCGGTGTGTGCCTGCTAGAATCTTGCCCCAGGGACAGGGGTCTGCATAGTCTTCCCAGGAAGGAATTTGCAGCCCTGAGGCCCTGCTACCTCTAACAGATCACTCTGGAGCTGACTTCTGAGTGACCTCAGGTCTCTGGAACCACACTGCAGACCCCTCCCTGGGCTTGGCACTCTCCTTAGGTTCCACAGCGTCTCTACATTGACAGGTGGTTCTGGTTCAGATCCCAGGCTTTCCCAGCCTGCCCTTTCACTGCAATTAATTGGGCTGTGCCTGACAGTGTCAGGTGAGGACTAGGGAGGGGCAAAGCATACTTTCCACCACCTTTAAATGTCCCATCCCTGCCCATACAAAAGGCAGCCAACTAGCCCATATACACTCAGCCTGTACTCTCTGGGCTGCACGTGACCCTTCCCTCCTCCTCACCCCCATTCTCTGGGAGCTGGGTCTCAGCCAGTAGCTGGGCAAAAATGTCACTCTTGTAGCTTCTTCCTAGCTCTCCCAGGGGCCTGGCAGAAAAGCATCAGACAGATTGAGGCTCAGAGTAGCTGAATGTGTTGTTCTTAAATCTACCCATTTCTCACCTGCCTCATCCCTTTTGGATTGAAAATAAGGCCTGAAGAGAGAAACGGAGACTTGGCATGCTAGTGCTGTATCTGAGGAGCTGGCGTGGAAGGTATTTGGGAGACAGTTTTTACCTCTGAAGTCTGTTAATCACATCACGAAGAACTGTTTTGCACAGGAATAAGAAGAAGCTTATCTGAGATTAAACAGCAATAAAAAAATAATGATCACTAACACTTTCTGAGTGCATGACCTGAGCAAGGCATTTAGCCAAGCACTTCACAACCATTTTCTCATTTTCTTCTCCAGGACACAGACTGCCGCAGAATTTCAGATGTGTGAGCTGTCGGAGGCAGAGGCTGCCAGTTCCTAAGCCAGCATTCCTTTCCCCTTTCCTCCTCTGTAAGAGCGCCCTGGCTTTATTTGGGATGGCAATGTACCCATAGGGAAGTCTGTACTCCCCAGACTTCTTTGCAGCTTTGTGACTGTGGGGGATGAAAAAAAAGTCTCTGCCCTTCTAGACTCTTTGAGTAGTCTAATAATTAATTTAAGACAGTGTGGGAGCTAAAAAAAATATTAATACTTTTTCTCCCACCTTCTACGATCTTTTGGCTGGGCTAACTATCAAATTAACAGAGATCGATTAATAGGAGAGATGCTTAGGTTATTGTAATCAGTTTCTATTGCTTAAAGTTGAACAAAATTCCTGACTGATACAGGATCTGAGAAGTCAGCTAAGACAAGAGAGTAAGAAGCTAGGAAAATTCCTCGGCAAGTGGAATGAGGAAACTGAGAGAGAAAGCTGAACACACTGGCCAAGCAGTTTACAGCCAGACACAGAAAGCCCTGGGTGCCCAGCAATGGGCAAACTGGCAGTAGACCTTGCCCCCAGGGTAGCCTTTCCTCCCCTGGCATGTTGCTGGTCATGACCCCCTGACCTTTCCTTCCTAGAGATAACATTTGGCCTCAGTTGTATTTCAGATCCAGGCTCAGAAAAGCAGCAAAACCAGGCAGGGGACACAAGGACCAGATGTGATGACTAAGGACCCCTGTCCTGGTGCTGACCAATCAGTAGAGACCATGACCCTGAAAGGGCACACTCGGA
Source organism: Macrotus californicus (assembly GCA_007922815.1). Classification (NCBI taxonomy): domain Eukaryota; kingdom Metazoa; phylum Chordata; class Mammalia; order Chiroptera; family Phyllostomidae; genus Macrotus; species Macrotus californicus. The sequence goes on from VMDR010001919.1 coordinate 9,289, forward strand.
AAAGCTGATGAATATTCCACTGAGATCTTCCCTGAAACTTCCAGCCTTTAAAGGTCCTCAAAAAAAATGAAGGACCCAGCATGAGCTCTTCCTCTCTCCCAGGAGCATGTCTGTGCCTTTCCCTTCCCCCTCATCTTACCTCACAGAAACACATCTACTAAACCCTAAGCAGGGGTCTCTAACTTCCGGGCCATGGACCAGTACCAGTCCAGGCCTGTTAGGAACTGGGCCACACAGCAGGAGGTAGAGCTTGAATGTAATGTGCTTGAATCATCCTGAAACCATCTCTACAACCCTGGTCCGTGGAAAACTTGTCTTTCATGAAACTGGCCCCTGGTACCAAAAAGGTTGGGGACCTCTGCCCTAATCCCCATGAGACTTGCAACCAGGGGAGCAATGGGCGGCAGCAGCTTGTCCTGGGGTTAAACCCCTGAACCTGTCCCCAAGGCTCCTTTTTCTCTGACTCTCCAGTGAGCTGACAGCAGCCCAGCCTTGGTTGACTTCTTCCTGTTGTGAAATCTTACCTGCCCAAAGTCAAGAACCACACACTACTGGATGGCCTTAGGCAGGCCTGCTCCAACCTGGTCCCCTTACCGGTAACACAGTGATTCAACAAATGCCGCAGGAAAACGGAATATCCACAGGCAAACAATGAATCGGACTCTTATCTAACACCATATACAAAAATTAACTCAAAATGGATCAAATGTGAACATAAGAGTTAAAACTATAAAATTTTTAGAAGAAAACAAGTGAAAAGCTTCAGGACATTGGATTGGCAATACTTTCTTGGACATAGAATCAAAGGCACAGGCAACAGAAGAAAAAATAAACTGGATTTTACCAAAATTAAAAAAATTTGTGTGTCAAAGGAAACTATCAAAAGAGTAAAAAGACAACCTGCAGAATGGGAGAGAATATTTGAAAATCATATATCTGATAAGGGATTAATATCCACAATATCGAGAGAACTCCTAAAACTCGACAAAAACCAAACCACCCAATTCAAAAATAGGCGAAGGACCTGAGTAGACATTTCTCCAAAGAAGATACACAAATGGTCAATAAGCACATGAAAAGATGCTCAACATCGCTAATCGGGAAGGAAATGAAAATCAAAATCACAATGAGCTGCCACTTCGCATCCATTGGGATGGCTAGCACCAGAAAAACAACAAACGAGTGTTGGTGTGGCCACGGAGAAATTGGGATCTTTGTGTGTTACCGGTGGGGATGGAGCCGTGGAGCAGCCACTTAGGAGAACAGTATGGCGGCTCCTCAAAAAGATTAAATGTAGAATTACCACTTGATGTAGCAATCCCAGTTCTGGTTCGCATACAAAGGAACTGAAGCCGGGCCTGGAAGAGATGTCTGCACACCCGTGTTCATAGCAGCTTCATTCACAACAGCCAAAGGTGGAAACAGCTCAACTGTCCATCAGTGTAAGAATGGATAAACAAAATCTGGTATTTCCACACAGCTGAGTAGTATCTAGCTTTACAAAGCAATGAAATTGCTACAACATGAATTCGTCTTGAAGACATTATGCGAAGTGAAATCTGCCAGACACGAAAGGACAAATATGGAAGGGGTCCGCTTTCTGAGGTACGCAGAGCAGTCAGACCTGTAGAGACAGAGTAGAGCAGCGGCTACCAGGCAGTGGGGGCGAGGGCGGAAACGGGATAACTGTTTAAATGACCATGGAATTTCCGCTGGGGATGACGAAACATTTTTGGAGATGAGTAGTGGTAATGGTTGCCCAACCATGTAAAAGTACTTAATGCCACTGAACTTACACTTAAAATGGTCAAAATGGTAAGTTTTATATTACATATGTTTTGCCACAATAAAAAATGTTAAATAAGTCAGGAAGTGCGACCCTGTTGTTGACAGATGAGCTGAAAACGTGTTCACTCTGAATCGCACAGCTACTGGAGCAGCCCAAAGAACTGAACCTGAGAGCCCAGCACTGGGTCCCAGCACGGCTCAATGCCCCTTGTTTGGTGGAACAGGTGCGCTCACGTGCCCTATCCCTGCATCCTAGAACCCTTTCAATCCTTTGATTACCCACCGGGAGCATCTACCTTGAGGCTGAACAATTCTCTTTTGCAAGGGTGGGAATAAAGAGTTGAGGGTGGGGCATTGGGGCTGAGGAACATCCTGAGGCCCTCTCTATAGGGAGATGAAATTCAGGACACTTGTCCCCAGTGCAGGGGAGGAGAGTAGTTGCCTTCAGGAGGATGAGGAATTCTGTAAGAATTTATCCTCTCCCTCCCTGTCCCCAACATTTCTCTCTCCTCACACTTTGCCTCTGGCTACCAGCTGCTGGGACCTCTTGGGTATTTGGTATTTGACCTTCCAGGCTAGCTTAGAAATTCTCTAAGGGCAGAAACCATATCTTCTTTTTTTTTTTTAAAATATTTTATTTATTTATTTTTAGAGAGAAGGGAAGGGATGGAGAAAGAGAGAGAGAGAAACATCAATGTGTGGTTGCCTCTCATGTGTCCCCTACTGGGGACTGGCCTACAACCTAAGTATGTGCCCTGACTGGGAATCGAACCAGCGACCCTTTGCTTCACAGACCCACACTCAATCCACTGAGCTACAGCCAGGAGAAATCATATCTTCTTTGTACTATACTCCCTCACCCCAGCATCAGCGGGAGCCTGTCACTCCGCTTTCAGGGAACTTTCGCTGGCTGCTTCATACTCCCAAGCTCAAATATCTTGTCAGAAGGTGCACCTTGGAAATGCTTCTGGTTATTGTCCAGGTAACTGCAGAGGCCCAGGCAGGTCAAACCTTGGGAGAGATGTTGAAAAGTTGGATGTAGTCTAGGAATGGGCAATAGGGTCAGAGCAGGGTCCAGTGGTGGGTAGTGGGTGGCTGCCACAGACCCGGAAGACAAACCTGAAAGTCTGGTGAGGTAGTCCTGAAAGGTGACATCTAGGGAAAGAGCCAAATGTCAGGGACAGGTTAGCAAGACTGACTCTGGGAGGCTTGCGGCCACCTTCACACCCAGGGCCTCCATTAGTCTGGTCGCATGTGGGGCGGGTTTCCCCAGCCTTGCCTTGACTTCCTCTGCGTCTCCAAGGCCAGAGGGTGAAGGCAGGAGAAGAAAACCAATGGTTTATGAAGTTCTGGCCAACAGTCACTTGCCCCATCACCAACAGATCTGATGAGAGCTACTGACTGTTCTCATCCTCCTCTTCCTGCCCTGGGACTGAGCCTCTGGGCCACAGTCAGTTTCCATCTTTAAACAGAGACGTGTTTGGAGACTTATAAAAATTAAACTTGCTCCCACCCATCTCTCCTGCACTCTTCTAAGGTCTTGTCAACCAAAATTGTGAAAGATTTTGATACAGGCAAAGATCCTTGGACACCCTTTCGGTGGAACATCAGGGGTTGTCTACACTGAGTTGTCTGATTCTGCAGGGATTTATGGCCTTTATTGTCATTGATGATGTTGCATCTCTGTCATAGGGACGCAAGTGAAGATGCCAGTTTTGCATTTTCCCTCCCGCATGCTCCATTGCCTATTTATGTGTCTGTGTTTGGGGTTCTCTAGGGAACTGGCTATAACATCTTACTGGTTCCCTCATGAATCAATGAGTTAAATGAAGTCAAAGACATGTATTCATTTTATATTTGCATAAGAGTCATGATTTTATGGGTCATGACATTTTCAAAAACAGTTCTTTAACAGTTTTAAATATCCGTCTCGTGCTTAAGCTGAAGAATGGAGAAAAGGAGAAGAGGAAAGGAGAGGAGAGCAGGGAACTGGGCAGGGTAGAAGAAGAAGTGAGAAAAGAGAAAAAGAAAAGAAAGGAAAAGCCAAGAGGGGAAAGATCAAGGGCAGAGATGCGCAGGAGAAAGAGGGGAGGGAAAAGCAACATAACCAAGGAGGAAGTGAAAGACAAGAATCTCTTTGTCCTGCAAACATACAAAAGCTCTCCCTCTGCATGAAGGAAAAGTCTTTATTTTGAGTCAGCTGTGAGAGGCCCTCTTGGTCCCTCAGTCCAAGAAGGAAATTGTTTTCTGCCGCTGTAGTCTCCCAGATCACCAGTTATATTAAGCCAAGATCCCTTGGTGGCTGCTAAAATTTTTCCACTCCCCACCCTTTTGAGTCAGATTGCAAAATAAGGGCATTTGGCAACTTGGATTCTTTGAAATCAGGCTGCAGAGATGTGGACCAGGACTCTCAGGCCCCGTGGAGCTGGGCAGGGTCCCCATCGAGGATGCCGCGGAGCTGCCAGCTTGCTCCTGGAGGTGTTTGGACACTAGCCTGGCCTCCTGGGGACATCATACAGTGTTCCCTTTCCTAGGTAGCAGGCTATGGCTGCTCCCATGGTGCCATGTCTGGGGTTAGCAGCAGACTCTTTGCCTCAAAATGCCTCTATTGGCTGCATACGAATCTGAAATTTAGAGAGACAGTTGTCATCATACTAACAAGCCCCTTCATAATATGTCCTCAATCCATTTTTCCAGACTTATCTCTTACCACACCTGCTACACATCCTGCACTGAGGCCAGGCCAGCCTACCTGCCCCTACCTGAACAAGTCAAAATTATCCAGGCCCCTGAGACTTTGCTCTTGCTGTTTTCTCTGTTTAAAATATCCTTTCCCTTTCTCCTCCACTTGGTGATATTATACTTATGCTTTCCTTTTATTTTCAGGCAGAGTGAATTATTTCCTCCCTTGAGCCTTCATGTGGACTTTATATACGTCTGAACTCATCACTTGGGTTGTAATCATTTGCCTGCCTGCCAGTCTGTTCTTCAAGGGCAAGAGCCCAGGTTAATTCATGATCTGTCCCAGGACTTGGCTTAATGCCTGGCACATTCATTCAGTCATTTAACAAGTTTATTGAGCACTGACTATGTGCCAGGCTGTTTTCTAGGTGCTGGACAGTGAACAAGACTGATGAAGCTCTCTGTTCTCCTGGAGCTTACGTTCTTGTTGGGGAGGCAGACAACATGCAGATAAACAAATAAATAACATGCCAGGTAATGATAAGTACCAGAAGAAAATCAAGGTGGCTAAGGGCACAGAGAATGAGGGGGGTGTTATTTGAGACAGGATGGACAGGGAAGCCTCTGTTGTTAACGTGACATTTAAATAGAGACCTGAAAGAGGTGAGGGAGTGGGTCATGTGGGTATCTGGGGAACAGCCTTCCAGGCAGAAGGAACGGCAAGTGCAAAAGTCCGGAGGTGGGAGTGTGTCTGGTGTGTTTAAGCGACACCAGAGAAGGGGCTGATAAGGCCAGAGTGGCGAGTGACAGGAAGAGCAGCAGGAGAGGAGCGCCAAGGTATAAGCAGGGGCCAGAGAACTTAGCCTTCAGGCCAAGGGGGAAGCTTGAGCTTTTGCTCCAGGTGAAATGAGAGCCATTGCAAGGATTTGAGGAGAGGAGAGACAATGTAACTTCAGTTTTAAGCATTTATGATCTGACGTGACCTCCTGGCTACACTTTGGAAAACAGATGATCCATGGTGGGTGCTCACTGAGGGCAGTGGTGATGTGGGACCAGATGCAAATGGCCTTGGAAGACGATGTGAGCTTGTCCTTGAATGAATGTGAAATGGCATTGTCTGCTCTCTTTAATCTTTGTTCTCCTTCTCTTCCTTCTCCCTTAGAGAAGGACCCCAGCTGATGAGGATTTTCTGCCCACGGCACTGAATGAGCCTGGAGAGACCACACAAAACTCATGGGAAATAAAGAGACCCTGGCCTGCTGAGAGGGACTGACCTTTCCTGTAACAGTTCACCCAAAAACTCAAGGCAGACTTCCTGGAGGAGGAAAGTTCAGTTTTCCAGTGACTAATATAAGCCAAAGCATGGCAGGAGAAACTAGCCTTTCACACTTCCAGCACTCCAGCTGTACTACGGTTGGCTCTGAGTCACCTTCAGGGTGGCCAAATGAGCACTAATAAAAGCTTGTCCGAGAGAAGGAATGAAACACTTTAACTACCTTCTCCTTCTAGGGCCCTTCCCAGGCACATATGGTATATCCGCAATGTTGAAATATCCAAATTAAAACATCCTTGAAGATGGCACCTCTCCGCCCCTCCACTGCTATCCCTACAAAGATCTCTAATGAGTTTTCGGGGAAGGCGGCCCCCAAAGTGCCTTAGGAGAGGGGACTTCCAGGAGAGCCTCTATTCTCATTACAAAAAAGGCTTCTATTTCTACCTCCCATCTCCCAGGGGCAATTTGGAGAACACCGACTAAGAGGGGCCCTCAACAGGCAGCGGGGTTTCAGGGGCGTACCCGCCCCCCTGGTTCCGCGCCCCGCGGTGCAGTGGAGGCCGGCGTACGGCAGAGGGCGCAGAGCACCCGAGCCCGGTGCCCCGCGCCCGCTCTGGCCCCCGGCACATCCTCTTCCCGCCGCGCTAGCCCCACCGATGGATTGTTGGCCCAGCCTCTGAGAGCGTGTGGGCAGGGTCAGGAAGCGCCGTCCTAGGCTATTCCTCAGCCCTCGTCATGCCCCCTTCCCTGGCCCTGGCCGCAGCCCTTTCCGGTTAACCTAGTCCCCCGCCCCCAGGCAGTCCCGACTCGCCACACCCTTGGTAGGCCAGCCCTCTCCTTCCGCAGTTCCTTCCCTTACAGGTGTGGCCAGTAGGGAAGGATGGTGCTCAGGGTGGGTCGTGTTCGGAAGGACGTGAGCCTTGGAGCCCGGACCAGGAAGATCAGAGGTTTTGTAGAAAGAAGCCGCAGGTGAGAGGTCCAAGCGATTCACCCCAGAACCTCGCCCTTGGCAAGGGCCGCCTGACCTCAAGCCTCGGAGCCGGACTCTCCAGTCGGGGATAAGATTAGAGCCTAGGGCCGCGGAAAGAAGGGACGGCTTATGCAATGTTTAATTCTGCAGGGCTTGGCACATGGTGGGGGCCAATCAATATGTGAATAAACGAATGAATGAAAGACATGGCAGTGGCCTGCTAGCCTAAGACCCAGCCCTGGCCAGCCCTGAGCTGGCACATTACCTTGCCACACTCACCTTGCTCCTTGGTTGTCTCTCTCCCCTCCAGCCATCTTCCCACAGCTCCCAGCATTCCTTTCACTTTCTGCCACTGCTCAAAAGTCCTCACTAGCTGCCTGATCCAAATCCCTTCTTTGAGCATTCAAAACTCTGTACAGTCTTACCCCAACCCACTCCTACACGCGGCACACTCTTCTGCTTGAATCTGCTCTCCTGCTACACTAAATCTACTGGAGTCTACTGAATGTAACTTGAAGTGGCCTTCTTCCTGGGAGCCATCCCCCTTTTCCCTATCAGCAACATCTCCCTTGCCTCCAAATCTTTCTCTTCTTTCCGGGTCTGGCCTCAAACCCTATTTCCTTCCTCCAGAAAGCATTTCCTGAGTTCTTCAGCCCATAGTAAGTTTTCCTGTCTCTGACCTCCTATAGCATATGCTCCGTGGCCCTTTTTTTGGTGCTTTGTCATAAAGTACTTTTGTACCTATCCTTTCTCTCCTGTTATTGTAAACCTTTGCAAAGCAGGGCCCAAGTCTTGTTTATCTTTCTATCTCCCTCTTCATTTCACATTTATTGAGCATCTACTGCATACAGATGAAGAGTCCAGTATATGTGATCCCAGTGGAATCCAGGGTATCCAGCTCCCTATAGTGAAGTTGGGAAGAAAAGAAGAAACGGCTTGAGGGAAAGTCCAGGGTGTGGCTCTATCATGGAGTACTCACTAGAAAAGTCCCAAATGACTTTCTTTCTTTGGGAGTACTCAGCTTCTGGATTAGGAAGCAGTCTCATTCTCTAAGGGTGTGTCTAACCATTCATGGAGCCACTCACTCACCCGTTCCCTCTTTCATTCATTCAGTAAATACTTGTTGAGACCATACTTTATTCAGGTGACTCATAGGGTTGTCATGCTGCAGCTCCAGGGCTGGTTGGTATGTGTGTGTGTAGTACTAGGAAACTGGAAAGCTTTTGTTGTGAGTTACTTCTTTGTCAGTTCCTGTTTGGAGGCATAAGTCCCTGCTGGAAATGGCCTTGGGAAGGACTGGGTGGGTATGACAAGAACAGGAAAACCTGGGACTTTATGGAGGAAAGGAGAACCACCAAGCCTTTGCTGAGGGTGAGGAGCCCAGACTTTACCTTGTAGTTCACTTTGGAACAGCTTATATTGCCAGAAAACACACGGACTTCAAAGTCCTTTCTTCCTGTGATCATTCAAGGTTTCCCAAACAGCTCTCTAAGGTTAGGTCCATTTGCAGATAGGAAAGCCAAGGCTGAGATCTAGGTTTCCCCAAAGTCACTTGGCTATGACAGAAATGGGCGCTGACCAGGTCATTCACATCCTGGTCTCCTCAGCTCCATTGCAAGGGGCTCTGTCCTCAACACCTTTGGGACCCTCTACGCTAGACTATACACCTGGTGTGCAGTAGATGCTCAACCTGCTCCATGTGCAGGAACACCCAGGCCTGTTGAGGAGCCAGAGAAGTCTCTGGCTCCCCATTAGGAGTAAGGCAGCTCCCTGGAATAAAACATTTTGAACTTCAGCTTAAAGTGATGGTCCCCCTCTGTATTTGGCTACTAGCAGCTCTTCATTTCTCCTTTAGAAATTTAATGGTAACTAATTACCAAACCCTAACTCCAGTTGACTTCTGATCTCTAACCTGAAGGCCCAAATTCTAACCACTCCTCTAAATTATTCCCTCCCCAATTCTAACCAGATTATATCACTTCACCCCTAAGGGCAACTCAGCCCCTCTCAAATCCTCACCTGTGGCCTGATGCTATCTTCAACATCCTCCATGTAGCCCGCAGTGAGTAAAAGCTGGCTGTCATAGCATACTGGAGCAAGGAGAAGGTCCAAAAGTAGAATGCAAGCAGCCAGGAGGGGCTGGCAACTCCATGAATTTACCATTGTTATGAAAGTTGTCCCTTTTCCTTCTCAGGTACCCAGGCCTTCATGTTGACCCCAGGGCCTTTGGGAAGGGGTCTCCACCTTGGGGGGAAGAAATAGGTATGTTAAAACCTTCTAGAGATTTTTGAGAGAGACCTAAAACAGGCAAGATTTATCAGAAGAGATGAAGCATTAATGGAGGGATTCTAGCTATTCAGGCATTCATTTACTCAACAATCATTATAAGAACAGTTAAAAGGCCCCCGGCTCCCCGGCCAGCTGTAATTCAGGTAGTTGCTACCCTCAGATCCAGTGCTATCTAGAGGCAACTGATTTTTCTGAGCACTTGCTATGAGTTAGGTACCTGGGTTCACCACTTTTTCATGTTATATTTTATTTAATTTCTACAACCCCATGGAAGAGAAACTACCACTCCATTTTGTAGATGAAGGGCAAAGCTAGAGACTGAAAGGCTAAGCTAAGTCCCTTATCCTGCATTGCCTCTGGGTGGGAAGGGAAGTTTTCCAGCGACCCTAACTTCTGGTTCTCCAGTAAGTCACCTCCTGCATCAGCTAGTCCCAGACAGCAAATGTGGAGCCCGAAGACTGGGCCTGATTTTCTCTAACGCCCCGCCTACCCCAGATACACTGAGCCTATCATATTGCTAGTCCTGCGGGCTTGGCCAGAGGCTGTTAGAATGGTTGCTGGGTGTCTGTGGAGGGACTGAATGCTCCCTGGAGTTTTGTTTGCTGGTTGCTGCTCTTTTCCTTCGTGTCCGGATCTACCCTTTTCCTTGTTGACCACCAGGGTTCCAAGTCACTGGAGAGTCATGGCCTGCTCTGCTGCCGATTAAAGTCACAGTCAGACTGGCTTTGTGCACAAAACGCAAAGCCCTGCCTTAAAGGAAGCAATTCTGCTTCCACTTTATGATCATCATAAAATAGTGCTATTTAGTTCATCGGTATGTCATGCAACTACTGTCCTCATCCTTGTGAAGAAGAGTGATCCCTGCCCTTGAGATTCTAAGAACGTGGTTGTAAGAAATATGAACTAACAAACAGAGTATGATACAATAGATTCCATTCACAGAGCACTAACTGCATGCCAGGCACTGCAGTTTTCCACAAGGGTGATCTCGTTTACTGCAGAGTGACATCAGCGTACATCCCAGCAACTTTTCTCCTGCAAGATATCACAGAGGTGGGAAGAGCTGGGGGAATGGCGTCAGAAGAACTTACCTTGAAATTCAAATCCTGTCAGACACTATCTGTGTGATGCTTGGACGCTACTTCACCAGTCAGCCTCAGCTTTCATATCTGCAAAAAGGGAGTATTCTCTACCCCTATGGCGAAGAGCTGTTTGTTTGGGGGGGCTATGTGGGGTATGCCTGTGAAGCACCTAGGATGGTGTCTGGGACAGGGTAGGGGCTTAGGCGTTTATTTGCTCATTTTACAAATATGTCCTGAATGTCTGACGTGCAGGCACCGTTCTAGGCGCTGGCAATACAACAGTGAATGAAAAACAAACCCCGCTTATGCTCTATGGCTTATTCAATCTCGGTTCCTTTTCTCTCTGCTTATTCCCATATGTGTTCATGTTGGTTAACTCATTTTAAGTTGATATATTCATTTACTTCAGCTTCGCATCACCCTGGTCAGGGAGGAATAAAGAGGATTAACTCCACGTGTTGGCTGGAGACACAGAGGCCTAGAGAGATTAGATGATTTACACGACACATCTGAAACAAATTCTAACCCACACACTGCTCTGTTTCCCAGCCTTGTCTCCTCCAGGGGGTCTTTCTTTTGACATATGTTCTAGGCAGCCCCACATTTCTTCTTGGGGCTGTGAGCTTTCCAGAGAAAGTTCCTGTGGAGAGCTCACTGCTGGAGGTCTAGCCATTCCCACTCACAGGTGGAGTGGGGTGCTGAGCAGCAGGGCAGAGCCCTCCGCCAGATAGATAGACTTGCTTCATTATGATGGGAAAGATCAGGTGGAGAAAAAGGTAAGTGATAAGTGAGCTCCTCTAACCCCTACCCACACCCAGTACCGACCCACTGCCCACTTAGGTTCTTTCCTGCTGAGACTCCTCCCACCCCTCCCTCCAAACTCAGTTGATGGATGAGGACCCAGCAGAATCCCTGAGCAGAATGGGAAGAGCACCAAGATCTTGGGTGTACAGGGACAGCAGGTAAGAGAACTTGTGCTTAATAAAACTGGCCCTCACATTTATCAATATGTAACAAAATTAATCCTAAGCAAAAGTCAGAGGAGTAGGCAAAAACCAAATACCAACTTGTCCATTCACGAAAGAGTTACTTAGGATTACAAGACATTGGAAACAAGCTTAATGTCTGACAATAGGGGCTTCATTGAGTGAAATTGCGGCCTTCTCTTCCCTGAAATATTAGATAGCCACGAACAATTCTATTATAAAATAATATTTCCTGACCCGAGGGAATAGCCATGATACGTTGCTGAAGGGTAAAAAGCAGGCCAAAATGTCAGGGAAAGCCTCCAGGACAAGGAGGTCAGGCCCAGCTCTCTTTGCCACCCAGGAAAACCTGGCCTGATATTAGTGTGTGGAGCCCAATTAGTGGTAGAGCTGCCTACTGCCAAGGGTCTCAGAAGCTGGTTTCAGATTCTTCTTATGTCCCCACCTCTTTATTTCTAACGACAATCCTTGATGTTTCCCAAAGTCCAATAGGAGAAAGATCTCATCAATGTGTTTCCTCTCAGGCTCTGCCGCAGCCTTTGCACAAGCTGTTCCTCCAGTTGAAGGAACCAATCATGGGGCTTATGTCTCCTTACACACACACACACACACACACACACACGTGTGCACACACACACACTCCCCCCTCCCCACCCCCTCCCCACCCCGCCAGCTCTTAGCTCAGTCATTACTTCATTTGGGAAGTCTTCGCTGACTTTCCTGACAGGTCACTTTTTTCCTGATGCATCTTCATAGCACCATGTACTTCCTTCCCCTTTGTTTCACATTTCTTTCTGTGAGTCTCTGATGCCTGTCTTTCTCTGTTAATGCTGTCTCCACCCATGATGACAGGGATCATGATTGCTGATGCACATCACTTTCTTTACCACTCTGCATGTTTCTGGCCACAGAGACTTTTAATAAATGTCAGATGCATAGCTAGATAAACCGCAGATGAGGTAGATGGATAGATGAGCCTGCAGGATAGGGGAGTGATTGTAACAGATAATGCCTCCAAAGCAGAATAGAGCTTGGACTCAGGACTGGCCCTATACATAGATGAATAGGTGGCCGCCTGTTGTGCAATTTCAGAGTCCGTAGGAAGGCCTGGAAACAAAACCTTTTGTTCCCTAAAGTGTACAGAGCTCAGGCATGAATCCTGCATTCCGGGGGAAGGGAAAGGTGCTCAGTGGCTGGCTTACATTCATGCTAAGGGGTAAATGAGTGATCAAGCCTTCCCTAAGAGCAAATTGTGATGGGAGGCTGTGCGTGGAGGAGGAGGGGACAGGAAATTAGGGAGCAAGCCTAGGACCCCCAGTGGGGAAAGGATACAGAAAAAGGAGTCTCCGGGACTGAGGCCAACTTTGGCCCACGGCATCATTTTGCCTTTGCTGCACACAGCCCAGTCCTGCTGGGTATTAAAAGCCTTTTTGGTAAATCGGGTTCTGCAAATATTTGACGTCTGGAAAACTTTCAACAAAGATGGCTTTCGGAAGCCTGGCTCAGAGGCCCCAGGATGACAACCTAATTACGTGCCTTTTAATAGCTCCTTCCCAAGTGCTCAGTCAGGGACATCTGCTCCGCCGCGGTTGCACCTTCAGGGAGGAATATTTTTAACACCACGATGCCACAAAAGGAAACTTCTGAAGGCTGGATGAAAATGCCCTCTGAGTTCCCAGAGCCTCGGGAACCAGGTAGGTAGGGCCTCAAGCTCCCCAAAACAGGGCCAGGCTCCTTTTCACAAGCAGAGGAGGCACCGACTTACTAGGAGGTGGCCATTGTTGTTGTTGTTTTTTGTGTGAGTTTTTTTTCAATTTTCCTTTTTCAGTTTCCACAGAGACATGTTCAATGTGCCAGGCGGCCTCACCCAGCTTTCTATGTAAGCAGACTGTCGAAAATAACCACCCAAAGCACAGCAAACCCTCTGACGTCAGCCCTTCCTGCTCAGTCCTGGGCCCCGACCCTGTTCTACCCAGTCGCTGTTCTTACCCACACCCAGCTGAGGAGTCCCAGCCCAGACCCCTGTCGTGACAGAGGAAGAAAAAGGGGGAGAAACAACAAGGAGCAGGATTTCTGTGGTTTGTTTAATAGATTATTTTGTAGAAAGGCCAAGGGCTGATAGACTGACGAAGATGTGTCTTCAGGGTCCCTGGGACCAATGAAAAAAGTGCAAGGAGCCTGAGATCGATTCCAATCCTTTCCAAATCCTTTTCTATAGACAAGTCACCAGAGGCTTGGAAAGGTAGATAGACTTGCTCAAGGAGTGAGCATTGCTGCCTGGTTGGGCTCTCCCGTTTTCAGCCAAAGGTTTGTTTTGGTGAGAACTGCTCTGCTGTTAGTTCATCAAATCCCACCGACTGAAGTGTGGCCCCTTTGTCTAGGAATCCAGATCTCTTGAACAGAAGGACACTGTGGAGCAAGCAGGAGAAAGGGGTCATGCTTCTGCCTGTAGCCCACTGGGGAGAAAAGGCTTTGACATGTTAGAGCTGTAAGGGTCTCTTTGGATCATCTAATTATAAATCTCTGTCTCTCAGCAACATTTGAGAACCTGGTCCTTAATCAGATCAAGGTGAGATCTCTGGTCCAAGGGGGTAGGGGAAATCCTAAAGCCTCGATCCACTTGCCGCCCCCCACCCCCACCCCTGCCCACTCCCCTCCATTAGAACAATCTCTGAGGAACCCTCCTGGGAAAAGCAGTTCAAAAAATCCCTAATCTGGTTCAACCCCTGAAAACTGCAGTTCTTCAGAAAGTGAGACTCCAAGAGGTCAGATTACTTGCTCAAGGCCACACAACCTGCCCCTCCTGCTGCAGCAGGAATGAAAAAGGGACTGTGTAATAACCCTGACAGGCCATGGGGGAGGTGGAGCACATGGCAGCCTGACAAGTTCAGTGACCAAAAGCAACCACACAGGATGATCTGATCACAAATTTCTAGCCGGGCAGGCCATGGTGGGTCGTCACATCCCCCACCCACAGATTTCTTAGCAAAGGTTAATATTTACCTTAAGTGAGCCCTGTCCACTGTTCTGAGGCATCTAAGATAACACATCTTTGAAATGTCAGAATAATTTTCTTCTCAACCCCTCCCAGGCACAACTGCAGGCTCCAGAGCCTGAGACCACAGAATCCTCACTGTTATCTTGCTCCCCCTCATCTCTGTGTGCTGTAAATGCTCATTATTAATTATCCTGTACCCACTGATGGAAAAGAAACGTGTTTCTCCATTTTGCTTTTTATCCAATCCTAGAGATTTCCCTGCTTTGCTTTCTCCAGCCTCCTTAATTTACTGCCAGTGGATTTCAAGTACCCTTCCTTATGTTTTCTTCTCTGATCCTAATGTATAAAATAAGCACAAAACTGCCATTTTCTGGAGCATTTTCTCAATCCGTTGGGATTTTACTTCTGGGCATGTCCTCAAAATGTGGCTCAAATAAAGTCTTATAAAACTGTTCTATAGGTCTAGACATTCTTTCGTTCTCCTGCGGACAGCAGCCAGGTCTCTTTCCTCTGCCGCTGTCACACAGCAATGGAAGCACGAAGAGGTGGAAAGGGGGAAATAGGCAGTGGGTGGGGGAGGGGGGTGGGCAGGCAGAGTCCAGCGTGGGCTGCAGTGGTCAGGGAGGCAGGAAACCTGAGTGGGCCAACGGGGGTTGAGAGGCCGTCATTCAGGAAGGGGGCATGGGTCAAGCAGGTGTTAAATTCCAGAAGCCAGTAGATAAGCAGTGTGATGCCAGTGGAAAACTGGGATAGGCCTAGGATCAGGTTCGATGTGGAGAGTAGGCCGGGGCGCAGGCTTCTGTAGCTGGTAAGGTTAGAGGGTTGCTTTTTCTCCCTCCCAGTTCACCCAGTTGAATCTGCTGATGGACCCCCAGGTATGGTAGGACTTTGGAAGCACAACAGAAGGCTGGAAGACCAGTCGGTAGGCAGACACATGGGTGAGTGGTGAATTAAATAAGTCTTAGGACAGCAGCAGGGTCACATTAAAAATGAATCAAGATGATGTTTGAATGAGAACGAGAATGGAGTGCGGGGAAGAGACACTCTGAGGGCTGCTAGACCAGGCCAGGGCCACGTCAGCCCCAGATGCAAGCCTGTGGCTTCCAGGGTCTTTTTAAATGAGACAGAAAAGGCAGAGAATGGCCCTTCCTGGGGGGCTTCTGTGAACCTTCATTCTCTTACTCATAAAATGGGCACAACATTCTTAACTCTACCTCCATCTTGGACTTCTGTAAGAAGTCCAAAAGAAATAATGAAAATGTAGGGCTTTTACCGAGGCTGGAGTCATAACTAAACGTCCCTCTAGAGGTGGAAAATTGCACATATGGCCCTGGAGTAAAACTAGACATTTGATTAAAAACACTAAAGCTTCATGCTGGCCAAACGGCATGCATCTCCCTGACACCCTTGTCCCCGGCTTTCACTCCCGGAACTACAGTTTGGGCAGATAATTGCTTAAGGTCTGAGCCTCCCAGCAAGATGTATATTCTAAAAGAGACCTCAGGAACTGCCGTTTCCAATAAGACAACCGCTAGCACACACGTGGGGATTTAAATTTAGATTTAAATTAAAAATTTAGTTCTTCAATCACACTAGCCAAATTTCAAGTGCTCAATAGCCACATGTGGCCAGGGGCCACTAAATTGGGCAGCCGAGACAGAGAACATTTTCATCGTGACAGTGAGTTCTGTGGGTCGGCGCTGTTTAGAAGTGTAGCGGTGAAATGATAGCTACTGGGGTAAGGGTTTCTTCCCTGAAACTTCTCAATACAGTGCATCATGGGTTGGCTTCTTTTCTGCCTAAATTCAAGGTTAACCCTGAATCCCTTCGCAGCTTTTGCCACTTCCCGTAATGTCCAGGCTTTGACAGCTCACTACCTCCTAAGAGTGAAACCACCAAGCTCGTTTTGCATCTGCTTAGGACTAAAGATCTAATGAAAGAGAGCAAAGGACTCTTCTGAGGTTAACATATCTTCCGCTATTTTTAGCGACAGAGAGGAGAAATTTCTGAACCCTAAGAGAGACAGCAAACATGATAGAACTGAGAGGGACATCCTGGGACAGTGAGGATGGAACGGTACCCCATAAACAGCATGGTGAAGGGGACCACTAGCTTTTATCAGGGAGACAATATAGCAAAGTCATTAAGAGAACATGTTTCCTGGGTTGGAATCCCAGCTCCTAGCTTTGTGACCTCAACTTTACATAACCTCTCAGAGTCTCAGTTTCTTCCTACATAAAATGGGAATGGTACTCAACTTCAGAGGACATGGTGAAGATTAAATGAGTTAATGAATGGAAGTCACTTAAAACAGTATCTGGCATGGAGTGAGTGGTAACTAGAAATAGTAGTAAAATCCGCAGTAGTATTTGATCATTAGTATCATAGCCTTGGTGGAGGTTGTGAAGAAGGCAAGTCCACCACAGGCACCGACCTTGCTCATTCAGTGCACTTGCTCCTTCCCAATGCTCCCCACATACACATCCAAATTTTTCCATCATGGTGCCTGTTGAACACTTAATTGTTTGTTTCCTCAGTTTTAAGAGCCCAGTCTAGAAGTTGGGCCCCATCACCAAGATCTTGTCCTGCCTTTGTCCTGCCATTGAGCTCCTCAGTTTCTCAATACTGCATCTCCAGCACCATGCATGTTGCTCAGGCCAAGCAGGGGCTGCCCACCAGGCCCTAGAGCTCCTTCGGAGAAGTAGCACAGGCTCGTCCTTGTGCTGGGTAGACAGAGATTGGCCCCGAAGGTCCACCTGACCCAAGACCAGTGCATCCAGACACTGGCACTTCAAGGGGAGAGCATCCAGAGCCAAAGGCAAGTCGACTCCATCAGACTTCCCCTTTCCAGAATTTGAATAAAGAAAGACGTAAAGACTGGTCAGGTGGTTAGCAACAGGCTGAAACTGAAAGGTGAGGAGACCCAAGAAGTCCAGGACAGTCGAGTGAGAGCTGGAGGGAAGAGGCAACAAAAATTACGTGTGCAGTGAAATCGCTGCACTGGGCCTGATGTCAGGGGGACTCTGGGTAGGGAAACGAAGATCGCTGGGGAGGGGAGCAGAGCAGCAGCTCTTACCCTTCACTCCACACACAGTTGCCACTCATCAAGAAATGCTTCTGCTTCTTGTCTTCGCTACAGGCATGGAAGGGACTTGAAGGAAGTATGTGCACAAAGGCACCTTTATGATTTGCTTGAACCACTAATGAAAAGAAGCAGCCACCATTAAATAAACAATTTATGGCTTGAAAGTATCAGTGCAAACACAGCACAACACCCCTCCGCTGCCCAGCAGCTACTTTCTGATGGGCAAATGAATGTCTGGGCCCAGGGCCAATCAGGTGATCAGGCAGTTGGTGGGCAGGCCACACAATAGAGGCCTGTGGAATGAGAGAAGAGCAATGGACACTGTCTTGTTCTCTTCTGTGATGTTCTGCAGGTATCTCCTCCCACCAGCCAAGCTGAAAGGTCTTATCTTGCCCTTCTTATGCATTCTCCAGAGCTCTCCTAGCACAGGGCCTGCAGTCTGGTCTCCAACTCTCTTTCTGATTGAAAGGTCGTGGGGGCAGGGGTGGGCTGAAGACCTCTGGCAGGCAGCATCTGTAAACCTGGCTGTAAAGCATCATAAAACAAATGTCTAGACTCTGGGTATGAGTCTGCCTCCTTTACCACCTCCATGACCCCTGACAGGGGACTTAAGTCCTTCTGAACCTCACGTTTCTCAGCTACACAAAAATGCTTATGATTTATTATTTTGAAGCCAGACTATACCTAGAACTACCACCGCCTTGCCCTGCGGGTTGTGCTCTCCCCAGTGAGGGGTGGGGGTGGAGGGGATATAATCATTGTTTCTCCAGAGTCCACTGGGCCCATGGTGGAAACCACAACTGAAAGGATCTGAGTTGAGTCGTGAGAAGTGAAGGAGAACACGATTTGCCACCCCAAAATGTGCCTCTTTGGGATGTTGATTATTTTAGGATGGCTAACTTGAAGAAACAGCAGACCTGGAAGGAGCTCTGAAAACCAGGTAGAAGTTATCCTTTGTAAAGGACATTTATATTTGGGGGGGAAATCTCTATCTGTAAGGGTGTTTCCCTCTCTGTACCAGGCCTGTCTTCACTCTCAGTGGAGAAGGCACAGGACTTAAATCTTCATGATAACCCCGCCCTTGTTTTCCATGCTTTTCCTGGTTACCCAATAACTGACTCTCCACTCCCACCTTCACCTTTTGTTAGCCGAGGGTGTATTCGAAGTGACGGCTCCCACCATTTCGGCGAGTTGTCAGTGCTCCTGGGTCTCTCCCTTGTGCACAGGAGGTGTCCGTGTTATTAAACTTCAATTCTTCTCCTGCTCATCTATCTCATGTTAATTTGCTTATTAGTCCAGCCAGAAGAACCTTGAAAGGTAGAGGATGATTTTTCCCCCTTGACAGAAGTAATAGCTCACCAAGAAACCCAGACAGTAAGATGCATCTTATAAAAACTACCACAGAGCGGAAGAGGCCGCAAGAGCTGATTCGGGAAGGAGGGGAGAGGAAGGAGGTGGTTCACAGAGGGAAGCCATGGACCCTCTAGTCTGTGACCAGCTCGTAGCACATGGAAGAAAACCACGGGACCTTCTTGGTCTCAGAGCTGTCTTCCCATCTCCTCGTCCCTGTGTGTGATTCGTGGAGGCCGGGCACACAGCAGGCCCTGAGGGGCAAAATAATAAAGACTGAGAGGTTTGTCCTCAGCATTATGCCTCTTTTCTCTGTGCTGTCTTCCATCTTTCCCACCTTCTTCAGAAGTCCAGAGCTTCTGGAATAAGAAAGAAAGAGTGGACTGGGGTAGCACTGTCTCCTGGGGAGCAGGGAGGGGCTGCATCTTCAGGGGAACTTGTAGAGAGGCATTCCCAAGCAGAGACCATGAGCGATCCACAGATGTTTATAGGTTTGGTCAACATCAGGATGACCTCAGGAGTTTTGTTACAAATAAGTAAATAAATAAGTTAATCTAATTTTGGTATTTAAAAATAGAAGATTTTACACGAAAATTTAGATTTTGGAAAAACACTGAAAGTACTGGTTGCATATTCCCACTGGGCAAGAATTGGTTAAGCTCAGCAGCTGCTGCCCGCCCTAAAGGAAACAGTCATTCCCTGGTTTGCCACAGACCCTACCACTCCCTATTGCTCCCTGTTGTTACCTCTGGCCTCCCTCTCCCATTTAGGCCACTGCCTGGATCCTATAGCACCTGAACTTATGACCTTTGACTTCATCCAAAGAAATGACACAGTAATACTGGGAGCACAGAGAACCATTAAGCCAGTATTTCTGGACGGAGGAATAGCTCCTTGCTCCTGACACCATTCCATTTGGGAGGCTACCTCTCCAGAAAGAAGGGAAGCCTACCACACAGCCTTACAGATGATAAAGAGCATTAGATTGCTGACAGATCTGGAAGAAAGTTTGTAAAGATCCGTCCAGCTCCCTGCCCTCACAGCCTGCCCCTCCCGGCATTGACAACTGCCCATTTCATCACCATTATCAGCAAGTTCAGTCCCTGATTGCCCATCCTCTGTGACCCAGGACAGAGTCAACTCTGTGCCTGGGCCTGGCCAGACCTTGCAGTCCATTCCATGATCAGGGCCCTTTGCTTTGTGCCTGCTGACCACCATGTTGTCGGAACGCCTGCCTCGGTGTCCTACCAGTCAGCAACAGTCTGGGAACCGAGCTGCCCTCCCATGCAAGGCTTTTGCAGCTGAGTTCCGTGCCTGGAGCACCAGCTGCGTAAGCTGCAGGACTTCCTTCTTCTACCTCTGCTATCTCAGGCACCGAGACCCACCTTGTTCCCTTAGGACAGGCCTCATCCTATTGCTTGCCTGGCTGTGTGTAGGCTGCTGCCAGCACAGGCAAAGCTTGTCCAGGGTGTGGGGTTTAGGTCGGATTTCAGCCCCCACTTGCCCCCTCAGCCAGGCACCTCCGTGCACAACTGCACCATGGCTCTAAGTAGGTTCCCTGGGGCCTGAGCCTAGCCCTGCTTGTTTGGCCTCATCCTCCCACTGGCCCAGATTCTTTTCTGATGCCCATCCCCCAGTTTCCCAGCATTTTCTCTTCTCCTCTTCTGGTACCTAATCCTGGGCAAACAAGGGATTGATATAATAACTAGCATACTGAGATTCTGTCTGAAGTGTTGGACTAAGCATTGCACATATGTTATTCTATTTAATTCTTACAATCGCCATGCAGGAGAGAACTGCTGTCCCCATTTTTTGGATGAGGAAACTGAGGCACAGACAGATGAAAGAATTTTCCCAAGGCTCACCACTCATGAGTGACCAAGCTAGAATCCAAACCTTATTCTGTCTGTTGTCAAAGCTTAAGCTTTTAACCACTCAGCTTTGTCTCCCAAATCAAAGAAAGCTAGAAAGGAGGCTTAGAGAAGTCAACAATTTGTCTGAAATCTCACAGTTCATCAGTGACAGAGCTCAAATTCAAACCCAGGTAAATCTTCTGTCGCTAAGTCCAACGCTCTTCCGCCTGCTCCCTGCCCTCTCAGGCTGCCTGTCTCACTGTTCTGTTTGCCTCTCGGCTCCTGAACGACGGGACGGGGCTTGCAGGAGGCACTCGCAGACTGAAGGACCTACCTCATCTGATCTGATATGCCTGCTTGGAGTTGTTTTCTCACAGGCTCTTTCCAAATTGCTTTGCTATCAACCGGGCTGGCCCTGTCTACAGAAAGATCTTAGCTCAACCCCCACCCTCCCAAACCTGGAGGGCCTGTAACTCCACCATGGAATGCAATTTTCCTAAGAGGGGGATAGACGACTATAATGAATTAGACTTAATGTTCTAACATCTCAAGATAAATGAGTTTGTCCAAAAGATTTTTGGCAAGAGAACCTGGAGGTCACAGGGCTAAACCTGGCACAGCAGAATATGAAGACAAATGCCACTTAAAGTGATATTCCAGAGATCAGGGTCTCTTGATCTTGCTTCCTTGAACTTTGTGTCTCTGGGGTCAATGTCATCTTTGGGCCCTGCAGATCCCTGGTCCAGGCCCTTCTCCCAGCTGGGAAGGTTAGCTCAGACACCACTGGAGAGAACCTAGGGACAGGCGCATGCTGAGGTAGGGCCAGAGGAAATGCCACTTTCATATAGTGAGGCTTTACACCTGTCTCCTTTGGGTAGTCGTAGGCCTGGCCACAGCCCTTGGGCACAGTCCTGCCAAGTGGCTTAGCTTATTAGCAGATCTAATGGACAGTAAACTGCGTGCAAGCCTGTAAGAAATTTGGGTCCCCAGCCCATCTGGTGAAGACAGATTTCTCAGGAGCCTGTGCCAGACTTAGTTCTTGGCAACCTGGTCCGGATTAAGAATTTTCTAGAAATTTCACTCAATTCAATTTAAATAAACAAGGATTTACTTAGCCTCTCTGAGTGCCAGCACTGGTTCTGGAGACCAGAGTAGGAGGCTTCGTTCCTCTCCTCCTATTCTGATCCTTTTTTTATACCCTGATAGCAGCTGGATTTCCTTAAAGCCAGAACTGCAGAGAAACAGTTTCAAGGCTTTGGAATAAGCCAGACATGGGTTCAAAGTCCTCTGCCACTCACTAATAGCATGACATTTAGCACCACTGAGCTTCAGTTTCTCCATTTGTAAAACATCAACCTCACAGAGCTAAACATAAGAGTTATATGAGATTATACATGAGCTTGGACCAGGGTCCGCCACCTGGAAGGCCACGATCAGTCAATGGTAGCAATCAAACCAATAAGCAAATAAAACCATAAAGTCTCCCTGTTCCCATCAACCATTCCTTTGCTCCTCCCATAATTCCCTACCACCTATGGGACAAAGTTCTGTCTTCTTTACCTAGCACTCAAGGCCTTCCACGTAGGGTCACATTTCTGGTGCTCAATAACCACGTGGGTTTGTGGTTGACACGTTGGACAGTACAGAATAGAACATTTCCATTTTTGCAGAAAGTTTATTTGGCCTGAACTCCTTTCCTTGAACAGGTTTCAGTGAGGGCATGGGGTAAGGATGGTCAGCATCGAAGTCCTAGAAGCAGGGGAGGGGGCTCCACCAGGCCAGGGAAAGGAGCCAACGGGACTCAGCGTACTGAGGTCAGACCATTTGGGTTGCTGTTGACAGCCCCTTCCCCCCCATCTCTCATCTATTTTCTCATCTTGGCCTTAGACTCCTAGAGGTGCCCTTGGAAGGTGATAAGATAGGGGGCTTGGACTTTGTGGACCTCTGAAATTTACTACATGTGACCTTTGTCTCACATGTTTAATTATCCCTACTTCTCCAGTTGGTGGGAGGGGTCAACAGTTAACACCCTATGTCTGCTTGGGCACATTGGGAGAATTTAGCAAATGATAGATCCTTTTTTCCCATTTAAATAAGCCACATATATGAAAATCTGTCAGAGGGGTGTGTGTGGAGTAAAAGATTCATTCCAGAAATATTTACTGAGTAAAAGAAGAAAAAGAAAGAAAAATTAGCAGACCATTCTTACCTTAAAACACATGCACCTGCCCCCCCCCCCACCCGGCCAAGTTCAATGAACATGGATAAAAAAGACTGACCATGAGGTGATCGTTTTTGAAGTTGTGCAGTAGTGATGTGAGTGTCCATTATTCCATTCTCTGCATGTATGTGCTTAAATTTTTCAATCATAAAAACATTTAAAGGCTAAGAGCGTACCTCCAGTGAGAATTACTGTATCCAAGTAGACTACCTGCCCCCAGACTTCCAAGGAAGTCCCTTTCTGTAACACAAGGTGCACCTGTTCCAATGAGGTGGGAAGAGAGCAGGGAGTGAGGGGAGGGGCAGCTGGTGACTGTTCATCCTGAATGTTTCCATCCTGCTGTTTATTTTACAGGGAACCTGAGCCTGTGGCCTCTCAGGTGTCAGTTCTGATTCCCGATGAAAGGATCTGAGGCGTGGGCCCTGTGTCCGGGTGCCCTGGCTCCTGGCCAGGTTTTCCATTGCCTTTCCGTCTCAACTTGGGCTGAGCTGGGCTGAGAGCTTCCATCTCAGGGGTGGGTACCCATCTAGGTTCCCCCACTCCCCCGCCCCCATTCTCTACCTGCCCAGCTTGCACCTTCCTTCCTTGCTCCCTCGGCACTGCCCCTGCTCCCATCCTGCAGCCTGCAGGCACCTCGCTTTTCTCACCCCTCAGGGCCCCTTTGCTTCCCTAGGCCTGTCTTCTTACTACCTGGGCCACAGGGCATGCTCCAAGGAGCTGGTGACCCCTGGGGGTCACTCCTTTGAGACCTTCTGCTGCACCCTATTTTGCTCTAATTGTTTCAGGGGCTGGTCTGATCACTCTGGCTACAATGCCAGTCCCAGGGGGCTGAGTTCTGTTATCTCCTATTTATTGGCATAGCACCTATCATAAGGCTGGGTTTACACAGAGGGAGAATGAATGAATGAATGAGTCTGACAAGCAGTTTCTCCTTTTTCTGTCTCCCTCTATCCCCACCAGGGATGGTCTTCCATTCTAGTGCAGCCAGATAGGGATTCCAGGCTGGAGTCAGCCACGGGGACACTGATTCTGTCTGTCCCTCTGCCCATGCTGGGAGAGTGGTGGGAGACAATGATTTCAGCCTAGAAAAGGAAGTGGGTACTCCAAGTGTCTCTGGAGGGATAATGAGAAAGAACGAGAAGAGAAAGAGAGAAGTGGGGGCGGAGTAGAAACAAGAGAGGTGGGGGTGGGGAGGTGCAGGGAGGCAGTTGGGTGAGAGGGAGAAAAGGGGCACAAAGAGAGAGTGGGGGAGAGATCCTTGCCTTGCACATGCCCAGCCCTCTGACGTGGCTGTGCTGATATCCCCAGCACTAATTGCTTCAATTAATAATAGTGCTCTATAAAATTTCAGCAGCTGAAAGCAAGTGCAAGGAAAGATGACATAATGCATTAATAATGCAGGCAGGCGATCGAGTCGGCCTCCTGGGGAGCTCCATTAAGGGGCCGCTGTGCAGTCCTCACAGCCGCTAACACTCCGAGCAGGGCCGCGAGAGTCCTTGGGCATCTGCACACCGCAGAGGCGGCGCCAATGCACCGGAGGTTTGGGACAGTTTTGGGCTATGCACAAACCCCGGAAAGCAGCCCTCCCCCATTCTTTGATATGGACAATTGATATTTTCTCAATCTTACATAAGTGCTGCGCACGGTTGCAAGGTTGCTGCCCTAAATCCTTGCAAATGCCACTTGCTGGACCCCGCCCAGGCTAGCAGCCCCTCCCCCACTTCCACCAATGGCTGAAGTTCCTAGGGCAGCATTCCTGACTTTTTTTTTTTTTTAATTTCCATCCCAGTTTTTCCTCTCCGTTCTGCATCTCTTTCTGTTTCTCTGTCTCTGGATTTTTAAGAACTCTTAAATAGGTAATCCTTTTTTTCGGGACAAAGAATGTGTGATCCAAAACACGCTGAGCTGGTTTTTCTCAAGTCGGCATCTGCATCAACGTCATCCAAACCTCCCAAGTGTCTGCACGTGCACACGGTCCGTCCCCCAAACTGCGGCCAGGCATGGAGCCAGGAACAAAGGAGCCGGCAGCAGGCGTCCCCCTCCTGAAACTGCAGGTCACTATGTGGTTTTACACCGATCCAAAGCCAGATCTTTTCTTATTTGCCTGCAGAAAACAGGCCCAGACTATCCCAAACAAACCTACTCATTCAGGTAGTCTCATTATGGGATTCAAGGAGATGCTTTAGAGTGTCCCAGAACCCACAGAAATTATATGCGATAATATGTAATAATATATATACAATTATCTTTGCACATACGTGTATTTCTCAGATAAGAGCATCCAGGGTATTCACCAGTTCTCTCAGGGGTCTGTGACGGCCCCAAGCACTCAGAAGCACAGCTCTAACCTTGGGCTGTCAGGACCTTAGATAATGAGGCACTTGGATGGATGCTTCTTCCATCTCTGCATCCGTGGCTCTAGATAAGTCCCTCTGTTTCTCACGTGGATTTCTGCAGTCAAAGTTTACGTCAGAAGGGGTCCAGGGCTAGAAATAAAGAAGGCAAGAGGAGAACCAACGTTCGCCTAAGACTCAAATGGGAACGAAAACTCCTGCTTCAAGTCTTGGCATCTGAGCACAGGCTGATGCCTGAGTTTCACAGTAGGACTGAAGTTTGTGTTGGCAACTCCAAGTGTTCTCTAGAGCAGCCTTCCTTTCCAAGGAAGGAAGGTAGGAAAAAAACATGTGCTGGGCACTTTCTCGGTGCAAGTTTGGTCCCAAACAGTCTGCTGTGACCCTGATCGCGTTCCAGGGAGGCACCCGCTCCCTCTCACTTCACTGAGGACTAAAGAGAGATTCCGAGAGGTTAAGACTCTTGAGTAACAGAGCCAGGTTGTGAACCTAAACCTTTTGTCACCACAGTCCAGCTCTTTCCATCGCACAGAATTGCCTGGGATTGAACAATAGCTCTTGGGGGAGCATTTTCTGGGTGCCAGTCTGGCTAATTCCCACCTCCAAGTTCCCATTTCTCATCGCCTGTGTCCCATCTGTACAAGTCCTACCTCCTCGGTCAAGCCTTATCTAGACAGTTTCAGCCGAGTGACCTCTTTGTAGGGGATGAGTGGGGTGAGTGCATGTAAGTTATACAAAGAGGGGGCTGCAGTGGACACTTGGTTTGTAGCCAGTGGGCACTTCCCCATGTAGCCATATCTAACAGATCCTACAGGGGACTTACTCCCTCGTTTCCCCCCAGTGGGGTATTTATTTATTTATATTTTCCCAAGACAGTTTACATTCAATATTATTTGGTACTAGTTTCAGCTATACAGCATAGTGGTTAGAAACAATCCTGCACTTTACAGAAAATCCTACTCCCCACTCCAGTGGTCAGCGTGGGAATGGGCACATGACCCAGTTCTGGCCAGTGGGATGAAGGGAGAAGTCGCTGGGGAGCTCCTGGGAGAGAGACCTGGGCAGAAGACAGTCCTCTCTTCTTCAGTAGGCTGTCTCCATGTCTGGAATGCCTGTGGGCCTCCTGCCATCCATCCTGAGGGAGACGCCCTCTCAAGGATGGCAGGGCAGAGGGAAAAGATTCTGGAGCTGCTGTATCCGACATTCTGAGCCCCGCCCTCCCTCTGAGCCTCTGCTATGAGAGATGATAATTCACTTGCCGCGAATGTCAATTGGAGTCGAGGTTTTTTGTTACTTGTTGACAAAACCGTCATTGCTGATACACTGTCCCTCCTTTAACATGCTGTTTCTACTGATTGCCTGACACGTATCGCACGAGGCTTTGTCACTCTACTGTGTTGTTGTCTCGCGTTGTTATTTAACTTTTTCTGTGTTTACATCTTTCCTGTGTAGTTTTCACCAGCTCTTCCAGCCCACATAGATGTTCTCTGAATTCTCATAGAGCTTCCAAACAGCAGTGAAATTGTCATCCCTTCATTCCAGAAATATTTACTGAGTCTCTATTATGTGCCAAACTCTGGGTAAGGGCTGAGGATACAGTAGTGAGACAGACATGGTTTCCCCCTCTATAGAGCTTAGTCTGTCATGGGCTACATGTTTGTGCCCCCCTAAAATTCATATGTTGAAAGCCTGCCCTCCGTGTGATGGTATTAGGAGGCAGGGCCTTTGGTAAGTAATTCGATTGGGAGGTGGAGCTGTCAAGAATGGGATTAGTGTGCCCTTATGGAAGGGACCCCAGAGGGCTCTCTAGCCTTCTTTCCACCACGTGAGGACACAGCTAGAAGGTGGTCAGCTATGAATCAGAAAGCGGGTCCTCGTCCCACACGGAATCTCCTGGCACTTTGATCTTAGATTTCCTGGCCTCCAGAACTGTGAGAAATAACCGTTGTTTAAGTCACTCAGCCTATGGTATTTTTGTTGTAGCAGCCCAAATGGGCTAAGACCTAGTCTTAATGCAGAACTCAGACATTAATCAAATAACCTCAGGAATAAACCTGGAATGAGGAGCAGGTAAAGAATGGAGGTGCCCAGGGCAATGTTATGGTGTAGTAGGGGAATCTGCCTGTGTCCGGGGTGAGGGAAGGCAGCTAAGAGGAACTAAGATCTGAAGACTGTGTGGGACTAACTGGGGGAAAACAAGTGGGGGAAATGCATTCCAGGCTGTGAGAACCGGAAGGTCTGTCCTCTCTTCCTCCGCCCTATCTCCCATCACTTCTCACATGGGCCTTTACTGGTGTCCCTGCTTGTAGCCTTTTCTCACGTCCACCCTGCCATGAGAGTTATCTATTAAGAATCCTTTGGTGGTCTCCACCATCCAACAAGACAAAGCTGATTTCTTTCTTTTTTTTTTTTTAAGATTTTTATTTATTTATTTTTAGAGAGAGGTTGAAGGGAAGGAGAAAGAAAGGGAGGGAGACATCAATGTGTGGTTGCCTCTCATATGGCCCCCATTGGGGACCTAGCCTGCAACCCAGACATGTGGCCTGACTGGGAATCAAACCAGCGACGCTTTGGATCACATGCCTGCACTCAATCCACTGAGCTACACCAGCCAGGGCTGGAGACTGATTTCTCTAACGAGGCCCTGCATGATCTAATCTCTGCTTGTCTCTGTAATCTCATTTTCTGCCTCTACCTGCTTCTGAGAACTTCCTACTTGTAGTTTTCAATCAGATCAGATTGGATCTTTCTATACTGTTCTCTGTGCCTGGAACACTGGCCACCCTCCCTTTGTGTGGCTTCTGTAACTCAGCTCAGACATCATGTCACCTGGATTGGGCTCGGTGGCCCTCCTCTGTGCTTCCACAGTACCCTGTGTGTATCCAAGTTGTCCAGTGACATGTGTTTCCCTAACTAGCATCGAAAGTTTCCATGGTAGGGAGTAGGTCTCACCTGCCTTTATGTCTCTTAGAACTTAGCACATCCTGGTGCACAGCATGCCCTCAGGAAGCAGTAAACTGCACTTCGGCCCAGACTGTTTTACCACATAATCTAGCACTGGTCACGTATTCCATCTGACTACACTCTATTCCACTGTTTGTTTCATGTGTGCTAATTTTGATTCCACATCCAGGTTCTACGTTCCTGGAGGTCAGACCATTTCTCAGCAGTTCGCATATCACTTAGCACAGCTGATCCCTAAATAAGCTTCCAATGAGTGCTAAATTAATGAAGGGATGAATGCATAAATAGATGGGTGGAATGAAATAAATAGTTAAACATTTCCCTTCTACCTCTCCCATTGGGAAATTACAAATGACTCCTGCTCTTGCTGCCAGAATCCTTGAGGGCAGGCCTCAGGAGGAAAGGCTTCTTCAAAAAGCGAATGTCCCTGAGGAATTCCCTGAGTCCCTACCGTCCCTGCAGGGCCCTGACACCTTTAGAGCCCAAGCCAGCTTTGCTCTCCTGGCTGAGGGAACTGAAGTTTCTGAAGGAACTGGATCCTGAGGGTTCCTAGGCACACGTGGCCCTGAGCTTTCCAGACTGGAGCCCTACCCCACCTCCTCCCCAAGTAATCTTCATGGATTTTGACCCAGGAGCTTGAGCTCTTTTCCTTCCGCCATGATGGCTTCTTCTGGCCCAGGAGACCGGAGGTACTCCTGCTAATGGTCTGGAAATGCTCTTTCCTGCTGGCCCAGACTCCCAGGAGGTCTTGAGAGAGGCAGAAATCGGAGAGAGAATGCAGGCTGCTCACTCACTCCTGGGGTCTAAACTCAGCAAACACTAAGCAGGCCCGTGCCTGAGTTAGTCCAGACAGCAACCAGTACGGTGTGCTGAGAATTTGCTAAGTGGGCTGTTGTAGCTCAGACCCCGGGAGCAGGCAAGGGGGAGGAGCTGAAGAAGGAAGCATCGAGTCCCCTGTGATGTGTCCCCTTAAAAATCTATCAGCCAGGCTTATTTGCAGGCAGCAGTGAGGCCTTGCCTGCTGCTCGATACAGAGTTTGCTGAAGGGCTTAGCTTTGCGCCCAGACTTGTCTGTGCTGAATGTCAGCTGGCCCTGAGTATGACTTGGGATGTTCCTGACAATCTCTGACCTTCCACCTGTTGCAGAGGAGCAGGACTAGCTCTGTAACTTACGGGCCCCAGTCCAAGATGAAAATGTGAGGTCCCTTGTTCGAAAGTATTACAAATTCCAAGACAGCGACAGGGGACCTTTAAACCAAGCACAGGGTCTGTCTAAGTGCCCAGCACTGTGTGACTGCGCAGGCTGCCCCGTGCAGCTGGCCTTGCAGGGGTTGTTTGAGAGTGGGGTGTGAGCGGGGCTGCAGCTGGGAGAACCTGTACGAACAACTGCTCTCACGTTAGCCACCAACCATGGGTCTTAAAGGCAGGGATTTATCGTCCTTGATTCTCCTTCCTGGACCATAGAGGCCTGACCTGGTCCAAGGGAGGGGAGTTTTTGTTTAGTTGGCCTGGGACCAGAGACTATCTTCCTGTGCTTGGTGTGGATCCAGACCAAGGGAAGTACCGGGACCTAGAGTCCAGGCTGGAGGTCACAAGGCCAAGACACCTTAAGGTGGCTGTTTGTCCCAGTTCCTTAGGTTTTGAGGTAAGGCGCCTAGGAGGCCCCCTTTAGACTGTAACTGACCTCAAAACCAAGAAAGAGGTAACACATTACCCCCTTAGTATGTAAGAGTTTATAGGATCTTTGGCAAATGAACCTTCAAGGGAGGTAATTCAGAGTCAATGTGGAGTTGTTGTTGTTGTTTTTTTAAGATTTTACTTATTTATTTTTAGAGAGAGAGGAAGGGAGAGAGAAAGAGAGAGAGAGAAACTTTGACGTGCAAGAGATACGTCAATCACTTGGTTGCTCTCACGTGCCCCCAACTGGGGACCTGGCCACAGCCCAGGCATGTGCCCTGACTGGGAATCAAACCTGTGACCTTTAGGTTTGCAGGCTGGCACTCAACCCACTGAGCCATACCAGTCAGGGCCCAATGTGGAGTTTTTAAAAGTACCTGGACTGCAAGGCTTTATTTAAATTGAAAAACATACCCTAACTTGAACAGAAAGTTTCAGTTTTAGAAAAGTGAAAAATTTTCCCTCAATCAATCTATTAATTCAATGTCATTCTGATCAAATCTCAACAAAGATTATCTTTATTTTGAACTTGGCAAAATGGTATTAAGACTGAGTTGGAAAAATAAATATGAAAGGTGACCAGGAAAATTAAAAAAAAAAAGATTAAAGAAGTGGATAGGACCTTAGATATTAAAGTACATTTTCAAAAGCACATAAAGGGGCCCTGGGGCCCTCTTCAGCTTGAGCAAGTCCAGCAGATGCGCCTCATTGCTCCTTAGCTCTGGCTGCTGAGCCTCTGGGCCAAAATTGGGAAGCTTTGTCCTTCAGACCCTGGGCCACTTGGTTGCTGGCCAGGCCACTTCAGGAGGCCAGGGGTATTGCCCACTGCCCACTGCCTCTGGGTTGCACATAGACACTCAGGTGGCTTCAGCTCTCTGCCTGTGTGTGTGTTGGGGAGGGACTTGTTGTAAAACCCGGTTCCCACAGATGAGACTCATAAAGAAATTTGCACCAGTTCCTGGTGCCTGGCTTCGCCCGTCACCCATGAGGCGAGGGGGTTATCAGGCCAAGGGAGGTCCTAAACAAGAAGGCAGGCTGCTGCTCCAGGCACTGGCCAGCATGTCAAACTAAGCTCTTCTCAGATATGGGGTGGGGGTGGGGGGGGTTGAACACACACTGGGATGTCCAGGACCCTAGCATGGCTTTTCTTCTTTACCCTGGCTTTACTTGGTCCCCTCGCTTCCTTGAATCTGGCCACCAAAATTCAAAGGTTAATTGAAAGGACAGGGAAAAACTGGGGTCAACATTTGGTTTGGAGGAAAGTTGAACTGATTGAAACTGGGTGTGATGTTTCTCTGAATGTTGGTGGCTTGTCCTCCCTCAGCACTCTCCCTAGAACGCCCTCAATCCCACCGGTAACTGAGTGAGGACTATTCCAGAAAGCAGTGGGGATCCAGGCACGTGGACATTCTTTGTCCCTCCCATAGTGCTCCTAGTAGCCCTGGGCTCCATGCCCACATGCTTCATTTGTTTCTCTATGAATTTGCTTTAGGGGAAAGCAGTTGGAGTGAGTGTTTGAAGCAAGATCTCACAGTAGCAGATTTTCCCCCTTCCAGAAACCATTCTTTGTTTTTGCTAAACACTGAACATTCAAAGCAAGTTGCCTTTCGTCTAAACTGGGAGCAGAGACCTTGTTGGGTCTAAGGTGGATTTGTAATCGCCTTTACCTGCATCCGGCTCAGGAGTAGCGGCTCTTGTCCCGGATGGTTTCATTGCAGGGGTCTGGGAGAAAAAAGCAAACCTGCCCATGGTGTCAGCCCTTCCCCCAGCAGGAGCCCAGTGGGGTCTGGTGTGTTGACACTTGGGCTGAGACGTAGATCCTGTGTCACTGCGGACAGAGCTGTATCTTATTTTAACACTGCAGCATGAACAGAGAGGCTGCCATTGCAGATTCCAGCAGTGAGAGCAGGGGGTCAGGGCCCTTCTGGTTCTTAATTGGTGCTTAGAACAGGCCTGCAGAGAGGGCTTCCTGGGGGCCTCAGACCCAGCACTGCACCCCCGCTCCCAGCGCCCCCTGCTGCATTGGTTCAGTGGGGACGTGGTGCTCACTCCCTGCCAGAGCGGCTTGCCGCTCTGCTCTGACAGTCAGACTGGCTGTTGCAGAGAAGTGCTCATCCCTGCCGACACATGGCTTTTTAAAGTGATAAATTGCATTAGCAAATTTCTTATTGGCTCTGCTGTCAGGGGGGAGCTTCTGCCAGTTAGCGTGCTGAGGCTGATGCATGACTTCCCCCCTGTTAATTACCATGCCAAGGGCTAAAGGGACTCAGTGCTGGTGGGTGGATGAGTGGAGGCCGTTCTCTCTCTTCCCCCTGCATGGGAGGTCAGGGAAGGCCGGGGCTTGGTATTGAGCTGTCTTAGACCTGCCTCTGCAGTGGACTCTGCTTTGGGCTCCTGATCCTGCTGGTGAGGGCAGGGGATGCCCAGATAACATCTTTGGTCGGGGTTGCAGTATTTCTCAAGCCTCCAGGATTTGGCAGCTTGGAATCTGCATAGCATCTCTTTTGGAGCTGCATGTTCAAGGCAGAGCCTGGACCGTGTCCCAGAAAGGTGCACTGGCCTCTCCTTTGGGGTTCAAGGCACCGATCCTTCTCATTCGTGATCCTCTCACTCCAGACAGCTGAAGAGTCTCCTCCCCAAAGGTAACATCATGTGTCCTACTCAGATCTTCCCTTAATGACTCTCCTCTGCACATTGAGGATGTTCAACTCCAATCTCCCTGGGCTCAGGCTTCCCTTTTCCAGGTAGAATTGCATAAAACTCAAACTTACTGGGGAGCAAAATAAGATAAAGAATATTTCAATTTCTTGTTTTACGTATCACCCATTTGGAGGGTTTCTGACTCCTCTGACAATCAGGCAGAACAAATAGATCTCCATCCCCAAGAAAATCCTCACACTCCTGCATTCAGTTCCAGGCCCTTTCCAGAGAATCCATGTTTAATAAGTGCTGTTCCTAAGCCCAGAGGGCAGCTGATCCCAGGGGAAGCACCGAGCAGCTCCCTGCCCCCAGAAGGGAGTTAGCCTTCTCCTAAAACAACAGCAGAGCAGCCCCTCTGGGCAGCTGGGGCACTAGGTGCAATTACATAATTTCTTGGGTTACTTTAGACACAGTGAGACTGAGAAATGGGCTGAGGGCAGCCATGACTTTGTGGCCAGGTCTGCATTAATTACTCCTTCTGAGAAACAGCTCCTCTGGCCGGGAGGCTCCTGTAGTAACATTCGTGTCCTGGTGTGCTCTTGCCGAGAAGGGAGGTGGGTAGGAGGGTGAGGAGGCAGACTGTGGCAGAAAAAAAGTTTCTAAAATGGATGTGGGGAGTATGTGTGTTTAGGGGGTGGAGAAAGAGAGAGGGAGAGACAGAGAGAGAGGGAGAAGGATGAGGAAGAGGGCTGAATTCCTTATTATTCAGCCTGAGGATGCTTTTGAGATGGAATCTCAAAAATATTGCCAGGATGGGTTTGCACTCTTTCATGCACACGTCCTCAAACTCTGCATTATCTTGAATGTTGGCTAGGCATGCTGCTCTGCACAGTGAAATTAAAACCACTCTCCTTTCTTGTCACCTCTCGGAGGGCTGGGCTTTAGGAAATGCCCAAAGCGGGTGGAAAAAAGTCCTCTAAGCAAGTGAGGTGGCTGCCAACGTATTCTCCAGGACAGGTTGCTTCCATGACTTCCTGAGGAAAGCAAGAAGACAAAATGCTGTAATAAGACCAGACCCAGCCAGAGGCTTTTTTTTTTTGAGGGTTGGAAGGCAATAATAAGCAGCCCAACATGGATTGCCTCCTTCTCCGAACTTGGGAGTGTGTCTTGACTTTAGTCTAGATGGCACTGCAGCTAAGTCCTCCCGGGTCAGTGTGGGCATGAGCTAGGCTCTTGCTCCAACCCTGACTAAGAATCTGCCTGGTTTCCCAAGACTCTTTCCAAGACCGTCCAGCCTGGGATCTAGCCCCACCAGTCTGACCGGCTTGCCATCACCCAGCAGGTTGCCTCATTTCCCAGGAAGCCACTCCTTGGGCTTTCGAGGTCCACACCACAGCCCGTTTTGCTTCTCTGGCAACATGGACCAGAAACTGGGGCATGACAAGCCACCCCGCCAGAGTCTCACTTGCTCCTCCCCCACTCTCAGGACAAATACCAATCTGGCCCCTGAGAGGGGAAAGCAGAGACATTGAAAGGACCCGAGATTCTGTGAGCTGGGGAAGAGATGACCTCAGCTGACTTGGTTTCTGGACCGCTGGGCCTGGGTCTAAGGATGTCTTCTCCGGGCCTAAGGAAGACCAGTCAAGACTAGGCCCTCAGCAGAGGGGCCAGTTCAGAAGAAAAAGGACTCTGTTGGCTTCGAATAGGATGAAATTCTTCAGTGCTCATGAGTGACGGGAAAGGAACCCACCCCTGAAAATGCTCTCTGAACATCCACCTGTGCGGCCTCAGCATTTCCTCCTCTCTGCTTTGGGATTCAGGGACCACTCCTCTGGCTGCCCCATACCATGCCTCCGCTGGTTTAGTCTCTGCGGGAATCAGGTTAGGCTGTGGATGAAGTTAGGGGCCCTTTGCCTGGGTCTTGGGGAGGAGCAGCATCAGTGGCCCAAGAATAGTCGAAGCATGGAACATACTTCTGTAAGAAGTTAACTTACTTTCAGGAAAAAATCTGAAATGGGAGAAATTGAATACCCCTGCCCCCAACTCCCGGCCCTGATTCCCCTGTACTCTCTGACAACCACAGCTCCGTCCGTGGAGAGGAGAGGAGACAGTTAACCGAAGTAGCTTTCCCTCCCCTTCCCATCTCCCTCTCTCTCTCCCTCTTTCTCCCTCTCTCTCTCTCTTCCATGTATGTGTTTTATTTTGGTCACAGCACCTGTCACAATCTTTTATTTGTGTCTCTGTTTACTAGATATTGTCTGTCTCCCTCTACCACCCTTCCTCTCTTACCCCATGGGCACAGGCCCCTGTCATGTTCATGGCCACATCCCCGGCACCCAGCACACTGCCTGGCTCATGCTTTACTATCAACATTTGTTGATAGTAATGAGGAACGCTTAGGAGAACAGGCCAGGATGAGAGAGGCCATTTGGGTATAAGAAGAAAAGAAGACATTTGACACCTTCCTTTTCAATCCCCTGTAGAGCTTTCCACAGCCAAGTGGATAAAGTCCAAATTTGTTATCCTGACAGGCAAAGCCCCAATCCACCTCCTAGGCCCATTTCTGTGAGTTCCCCTTTGCACCTCCAGTGGTCCAGCCTCTCCAAATTGCTAAATGTCCCATATTCCCAAGTTCTTTCACATTTGTTCTTCCCTGGGTGCCTTTTGTCTATGCAGTTAGGAATTATAATGTCTACTTTTTACAGTGCTGGTGAGGATAAGAGGTTGTAGTAGAACAAGCTCCCAGCACAACACCTTGCTGAAACAAAATCTTCACCAAATGTTGGTGAGCATCCTTCCCCTTCCTCTCTGGTGGGGGATTGCTTCGGCATAGAGGGCCCTATTGTGTGAAGCCTCAGGTAGTTGGTCATTCCCCAGGACCTCATAGCACTTTGTTTTTCCCACAGTTAGAGACCTGTGGGGAGGTATATCCCCAAACTATCTCCCAGTGGAGAGGCATCTACATCTCCTTTGTGCTTAACATGATGCTTGGTACACAGTAGGTGTTAAATGTATGCCCACTGAATAACTATAACTGAGGCAAGTCTGGGGCTTGTGAAGCAATGGGTTTGCTCATCTTCCCAGAGCCAGAGTGTGTACAGCCACTGACATCACTGGGAAGGAAGGTCAGCTCTGCATCCTCCTGGGCTGGGAAACCTGGAGTGGGATGCCTCCCTCCTGCAGCCTAGTCAGCCATCCAGGTATACCTGACCATGAAATTAGAAGCCGCATCCCAAGCGCCACAGCCACGTCTAATTTTCCATCAATGAAATATTCAGCTGCTGCATGGCCACGGTCTGTCTGCTCTGTGTCTGGAAGGGAGGGGCTCCAGCCTCCTCAGTGCCTGTCTCTCACGCCTCCCCTGCATGTCCCATCCCTCCACCCTCAGACCAAGACTTTTGTTATGTCCCTTGGTACCTTTACTAGTGCTCATGCTCCATCCCCCCAAATCAGGACTGCCCTTTCTCCTCCCCCATGACTATCCCACTCCACCTCACCCTTCCCCAAAGCCCACCACCTCTGTGAGATTTTTATCAGAAGTGATCTTTCCCTTCTCCTAGATCACAAGCATGCAGCAGAACAGCAAAGCCACACTTCACAACCCCAGCCAGGCAGGATTAGTTCTTAACAGGACCCATCCTAGTTCACATGAGATAAAGATCTTTGACTCAAAATGATGGTTTGCTGCTGATTTCCCTTCTGTACACTGAGGTTGGGGCTGAGGTGCTTAATAGAAAGTAGGAAGGGGAATTTCTGATTAAAACACGTGCGGGGCTTTCAGCAACTTCTGCCTGGCCTACACCCCTGAGGCCTCTTCCCTCTTCAACCAAGGCCTGTTCTTCAGTCCTCTCCCTACTCCAGACCAGTCACTCTGCAGGTCAGGGGAACATCTGGGGTCAAGTAGCTGTCCAGCCACCACAAGCAGCTTCTGGGTGACTGGTGTTTAATGTGGTGAGTTTGTGGATGTTATCAAATTGCGGTGATAGAGCAAGGAGCTGCAGGCCGTACATGGGCAGAGTTCTGGGAAGAAAGGGCATTAGTGGGGACACCTTGGCCAGCCCTATAGAATGAGAGCAGCAGGGCCTTGCTTTATGCATCTTGAAGTTAAGTGTCAATAGACGTTTGAACTTAAGTCTAATTTTCACACACTATTCAAATGATTTTGATCGAATGGTTCCTACAAAGTGACACTGGCTGGCACATCGTCAGCAGGACGGTGTGTGGAGGAGAATGGATCTAGGATTTGGATTTGGAGCCGGGTGGGCGGGGCTTGAATCTAGGCTCTGCTCTTTGTTCATCTGAGTGACCACAGGCCAGACCCTTAACTCCCTGAGTATCAGTATATACATGCTTGTTGAGAGTGTGTGTGTGTGTGTGTGTGTGTGTTCAGCTCTATACACACAGAGCTTTTATTTTTGAGTGTTCTCTAGGTGCTAAGCACAATGTCAAGCATTTTACTTCCAGTACCTGCATTTAAGTCCTCACAACAACTCCGAGAGGAAGATATTATTATCCCCATTTTACACACCAAGGTTTGTTTTGCCAACAAGGGTTTAATAGAGAGGTGAAATAATGGGCCCTAAAATATATCTGTTAAAGGGCAGAGCTGGGATTCAATGTCAGGGTTCCTAAGCACTGTGAGATTTCGTATTTTTGTAAAATGGGAATAAAAATAGCTCCCTCAGCTGTCTGAGGAGCAAATGAAATCATCTGTATGAAAACCTTATAAACATAAAGCATTATTTTCAGAAGGAGAAGACGCTTAGCTTTTGCCCTCAAGCACTTTCACAGCACTTGGTTCAATGAAGTCAAGTGTCCAAATGTACAGTGCACACCCTATAAGTAAGTGGTCCAATTTAGCATCACCACAAATGGGACCAACAGGCATGGCGTGTCTACCAACACCATGGCATGCCATGACAGCATCACTTTTGTGGTGTGCCCTTCCCCCCAAATATTTAGCCTGAATCAAATCAGACAAATCCAGATTGTGGGACATTATACAAGATAAGTCACCTGGACTCTTCAAAATTGCCAATGTAAAAACAACAACAACAACAAAAACCCACCAACAACAATACCCACCCCCAAAACACCTTATCATTAAAAAAAAAGCAGGAGACTGTTCTACATTAAAGGAAACGATAGAGACATGACAATTAAGGATACTGTGTGAATCTTCATTGCCTCCTAGATTTTTTAAAAAGCCATAAAGAGTATTTTGGGAGAATCAGGGAAATTGAAATGTCCTCTAAAGTTAGCTAATATTACTGTCTCACTATTAAATTTATTAGGTGTGATAATGCTTTTGTGGTACTAGGGGGAATGTTCTGGTTTTTCAGTATCTGAGGTAATGTGTCAGGATATCTTTGACTTTCAAAAGCTTTTGCAAAAAGACAGTATATATATGAGGTCTGTTGGAAAAAGTCCAGCCATTGTTAATATAACTAGAATGGTTTGCACAATATTAATGTAACCTGGCAGACAAGGAGAGTGGACTGGAATGAGCATGTGTGAACAATGGTGACTTCACTGTGCTAGTCAGTGGGAGTGGTAGACGCCACTGGGTGAGCACGTGCACTGTGTGGTCATTGCATTCAAAACGACTGAGTGAGTAGAGCAACGAATCTGCATCCAATTTTGTGTTAAGCTTGCACATCCCTCCATGAAAACTATTTGCACGATTCAGAAGGCTTTGGGGGACGATGCAATGAGTACAGCACAAATGAAAGTGTGGCACAAATGCTTCAAAGGTGGTGAAGGATCTCTTGAAAGTGATCCACCTTCTGGAAGGCCTGCAACAAGCAGAACACCTGAGAATGTCAAATGTGTACAGGCTGCAACCAGCAAAGATTGGAGAACTGTGTGAGGTCCCAAGGTGCCTACTTTGAAGGAGACTGAGGCGCCATTGTCCTGCATACAGTGTTTCTTGTGTCCTGCATGTTCTTCAATAAGTGTCTCTATTTTTCATAGTACATGGCTGGATACTTTCTGGACAGACCCCCTATGTATATTTATATAAAGTGAAAAAAAGCAGATGGCAAAATGTTAACCCTCGGTAGATAAATTTACAGATATACCTTGTTTTATTGCTCTTTTGCTTGATTCCATTTCAACAAATGTTGACATTTTTTATAAACTGAAGACAAGACCTTCCACCAGCAAAAAAGATGACCACTCACTGGATTGCAGTAGTCTGGAACTGAACCCACGGTATCTCCAAGGCACGTCTGTATAGGTTTTCCTGTACTATCCTTTCAACTTCTCTCTAGGTTTGAAAACTCCTGAGTAAAAATGGAGAAGCTGAGCAAACAGAGGTTTAATAGAGAGGGCAAATAACTTGCCATAAAACACGATTATTAAAGAACAGATCTGGACTCACTGTATGTAACAGGGCTAAGAGGAGATTGCTATTTAAAGGAAACTAGAGCTGAAGGTTTTTATAATATAAAAATATCTCCATTAAATGTATTTCTTTGTTGGCTCCGCTTTTAATCAGGAAGGGGACCCCACGTGGTTCCAGGTCTGAGTCAGCTTCTCCAGTCTTCTACAGCAATGAATCTAGCAGTGGTTCATCAGGGCTGCTTCCCCTCCGGCTACAGTGTAGTCAAAACAATTCCCTGCCCCGGCCTCCAGGTTCTTAGGAGACAAGGCTCACCATGTTTGCAGAAACTGGAACCCCCTGTGGCCCTGTGGTTTCCATGGTGCAAACAAAGACCAGCTTTGCCCACAGGAGGGACAAATATAGTGAGAAGAGGACCTTCGGCAGATGAACCTGTGGGCCACCAGCAGAGTCACCAGGGTGCTTGTTTAAATATCCCATATGTAGTGAGGCTGGGGCCTGAGATCCTTTATTTCAACCAGCACCCCAGTAACACTGCAGTCTACCAAAGTTTGAGAACCAACAGAAGCTAACATCAAAACCTCTAAAGCTGGCATTTAAGGCCTTGCAAAGCTCCCTTTCCTTCCCAGCAAGGACTTTCCCCTCCAGTCAGGCTGAAGGCTCCCTAGCCTGCCCTGCAGCCCTGGGCTTTGCTTAGTCCCATCCTTTTCTGGAAACTTTCCTCTCTCTCCTCAATCCTTGTGATGCCTACTCAGCCTCAAGACTGAATTCAAGCCTCACTGACTTCCTGGAGCCTTCCCGATCACCCTGGCTCAAGTCAAGGGTTGCTCCCTTTCTGTGATTTTATTCAGTGTTAAACCCGAGGCTCCCAGTTTAATACTGTATGTATGATACAACCATCTCCCATGGCTTGTCACTTGCTGTGGTTGAGTTAATGTCATCCTCCTGTCAACCTGTGGAGCTGGCGAGGGCAGGAATCGCATCTTCTTCTCTTGCATCTTCTTCACTAACTAGAACAAAGTTAAAATCCCAGGTAGGTCCTCAGAACCACATCATTAATAACCAAATTGAGGGAGAGAGTGTAA
This sequence comes from Macrotus californicus, assembly GCA_007922815.1. Classification (NCBI taxonomy): domain Eukaryota; kingdom Metazoa; phylum Chordata; class Mammalia; order Chiroptera; family Phyllostomidae; genus Macrotus; species Macrotus californicus. The sequence continues at coordinate 48,926 of VMDR010001919.1, forward strand.
TAAAACAGAGTAAAGGGAGGGGAGGGGGGAGAGGGAAGAGAAAACGCACTGGCTATGGCTGTGGTTGCTTTAGTGCAGGCCACAGGGCGTTTCCCTTGAGCCCGGCATCCCAGGCTCTGTGGATGGGTGCTGTCAGGGTGACCATCCCTCCTGGCCAATAACTATTTGCATTCAGGGCTGGGCTGCTTCAGGGTCCCTGCCTCCTCACAACAATTTGCATCCACAAATTTACATAGAGGTAAAGGAGTTTCCTGAGAGAAGAGAAAGGGGCTGCTCCTCACCATACTCCTTTGTCATTCAAAGTCACTCACGGTGAACCTGGGGCAGGAGGTGTGGGCATGCACCACGGGTGTAGGGTAGTGTGTCTGGGCCCTGAGGGGGAGCCCAAATGAAGGGGTGGGAAAGGAGTGTCTGGACTGTGTCCGTGGCCATCAGCATCGGTTGTCCTACAGCCCCTTGGTGGCTGAATTCTTCCACCAACATCTCCCCCTGCTACGCTTGAAGCAGTTGAGACCAGCAAGTAGGGATGTGTGGGCAGGGAGACACCATGGCTATTTGGTCATAAATATAAACTGGACCTCCCTTGTAGGCCCAGGAAGGTGAAACCTGCCACATTTTATGCTGCTCCCTCTGCCTGGAATACCCTGTCCCCTGACTGCAGCTTGGCAAACTCCATGGGGGGGAGCCTGGTTGGACTCCCAAGGTGGAGAGCCTCTGCTTGAAGGTCTCTGTGAACAGCTCTGCCTCCCGCATCCGATGAGGATATGACTGCCTCCCAGGGCAGTGAAAATAAGAGCAGATTCAGGCCAAACAAGGGCTTGAAATTGCTTCTTTACTTCTGTCTCCCCTAACAAGGCTGGCAACCCTCACTTCTCCCACCTCAGGGGACCTTGACTGGAGTGGATCCCCTAGACAGTGGTGGGGAGGGGGGGCAGCTCAGAGCCTTCTGCAGGGCTTCTCAGCCGTGAGGCGCCTGTCCCAGCCCAGGCAAAGGATGTACTCAACCATAATGGCCATGGGACAAAAACCAAGGTGACAGATGAAAGAAGAGCTGCAGAGATAGCAGTCCCTGGAGGAGGGAGGAAAGGTCAGTGACCCTGTGAAACATATGTATAGTTTGGATGGGAAGAACCAGGAACCACAGAGCCAGTTCCTAATGGAGGAAAAGTGAAAAGAGAAAAATCAATGATGCGGAGGAAGCTTTTCCTCACATCCTTCAAATGGCTGCAGAGGGAGGAGGGGAGGACCAGCTGGAGCTGGGAATGTATTAGCTGCCCGATCGTGTTACCGAGGGAGTTGTGGAGTCCCGGGCAGGAGGCCTCTCAGGAGATGGTAGATAATTATGGATGGGTCCCAGGGCGTGGGATGGAATATATGACCCTGTCAAGGGCCTCTTATCTGTGCCGGAGCAGGTTACAGCGAGACAAAGAGTATTCAAGAGGCTGTCACATGATTATTTGTGTTGCATGCTTCCTTTAGCTTTGGAAAAATTTCCTAACAAGAATCCTAAGTGCTCCAGGCCAGAATGGATTTGGAAATTTCACTGCCTTCACCCCCATTTTGTGCTTTTATGTGAAATAATGATGATAATAATAATAATAACAACAACTTCAACCTCCTGAAATCCTTAAGACAGAGACTCTACAGTCAACAAGAACAGGATACAGTTTTCATTAGAAATGTCTGCATTTCCCTTCAGTTAAGGGAGGGTGGGGTACGTTGGAATATTAATGTGGAACATTTAGATTAGGCTCTTAATTCGAAAAGAATGTGAGAATTAATGCTTGAGTTTAATCAGAGCCTGAATCATCACAGATAGATTTTTACCCTCTTCTCCTTAATCAATTTCACCCTAATTAATTCTTCTGTGGCTAAGTCTTGTTACATTAGATAGTCTGCTGATTATTTCCACAATCAAGAGACTGTATATTCATGCATTTTAAATAAGGAACGACTGCTTCCTTTTTCATAAGTGAGCTTGCTGGTTGGCAGTTGCAACCGCTTAAATAATTACAGAGCAGATTACTTACTTTTACGGCATTGTTTGCCGTCATATTCACTGTAGGTGACAGTTTGGAAGAACTCTGGAGGCTGCTGTAATTGGCAGAGGAGCTGGGTCTTTAATGTGGCAATTTTCAATGTCAAGTGCTGTTTATTCATAGGTCAATGCCTTTTTTTTTTTTTTATTAAATAAACACAGGGGTAATTTGGTCCTGCTGGCTGATGAAGCCATGTACTCAGACTCGAAGGCCATTCTAATTCTAGGCTTAGTTTAAAACCTTGACTTGTAGAAGTCTGGCCCCTTATGCCTTCAATTTTGACTGGTCCAAATGAGGTTGTTAATGTTTGATTTTACTTATTTGATAGGGCACTCTCATATCAGACCCTGATAACCTCTCAACCCAGAAGGCTTAAAGCAGGCGACACAGTAATTCCAAAGCCTCAGCTGTTTTCTGTTGAGCAAGAGGAAGAGGGAAAATAACTAAGGGAAAGATTGATTTTTGTTTTGAGAAAAACACTGGGCTTTTTGGGTATGCAGAGGAAAGCTCAGAGCTGATTCTGAAATGGACAGGTTGAGACAAGAGGAAATAAATGGTCATGTATACTAATCCAGAAGGCTGAATTCCCAATGGTCAGACAGAGCCACTGCTCACTGCAGAAGTTCATTCAGTGCTTATGTGGTGGAGCAGGGGCCTTCTTCTTCTCTCTTAGGGAAAACAGAGAGGTGGGGCCTGGGCTTCAGGTAAGGGAGTCTGGCCACGGGCCCTCTTATCTGTGGGAGTTAAGTTAGCTCTGGAGTCGGGTGGTAGGCCTGAAGGCTGTGGGGAGGAGATGGCCAGCAGGGACCCCCCAGGCCGTGGGTCAGTGGACTCCAGGAGAGTCTGTGGATACCCTCCAACTTAAGTGATTTTCTTCTGTAATTGTATCTGTCTTTTTCCAACCCGAGCCTTCAGTAGTTTTGTTAACATCACAGCATTTGGAAAATAAGAGACGAGCCTGTATCCATGAGTGGAATAGAGAGGGGCAAAGGAATGTGATCATCCTTTAGAACTGTACCTCTAAAGCCTGTTCAAGGAAGCACGATGGTCCTGGAGCCCAAGTGAGGAGCCACAGACTGACCCTGGGGAAGGAGGAGACTGCGAGGCTCTGGGCAGGTGCAGAAGTGGAATGAGATAAACCTCCTTCACAATATACTGGAGAGAGACCTCTAAAAGGAGACACTACAGCTTGCAAATTACACGGGCATGGGCTGTTGGCTAGCGGCCATCTGGGTTGCCCTTAATATACACTGCAGTTGGCCAGAGTCTCAGAGATTGTCCTGCCCTCCCTGTTCTCCACACCAGCTGTTCAGGGAAAGAGCCAAACTGTAGCAGCCTCCAGCTCATGTCCCAGGAACGCCACCCGCAGCTGCTCTGCAGAGCCAAGAGCCAGGAGCTAGAGGCATCGTTGAACCTTAGGTCATTACTCCCACCCATACTGCAGATGAGGAACTGGAACAATTCTGGGGCACTTACTATTTATAGTGAAATGAGCAAAAGAGGTGTCCTTAAGCCACTGCAGGAGTTGAGGAGATTGGAAGAGCAAGACCTGAGTGTAAGTCTGGCATTATGGGAAAGAAATGGCAAGCTGGCCGAATGTTTCTGAGCCAGTCTTCCAAGCCCCATTTCACTGATAGAGTCAGAGGGGCAATGTGACTTGTTCAAGGTCACTCTGTTGATGAGGGACAGGTTCGGGTTTTGGGTCCCAGGTCCCCCAACTCCCAACTCAATGCTCTTTTCTGAATAGCTCATCCTTCAGGTAAATTTCTTTTTAGCTAGAGAAGAGAAGCCTGGCTCCAGACATCCAGCCAGCTTGACATATTTTACTGGGCTAACTTATCAGGTTTAGTTCTGCAAATTCTGCCCTCAGTTTTATAGCTGGGGAGCCTTAGCCAGGGTGCAAGACCCCAGGAAGATGAAGGTGTATGGGAACGGGAGAGGGCAGACGATCTCTATTCCCTCCCGTGGGAACCTCCAGGCCTATGTGCTGGGAACTGATGTTATTTTCTCCTTTAATTTTTGCTCTTCCTTCTCTCCTCTTCTTCATATCCTGTCTTCCTCTAATGTTTTAAAGTTTCTCACCCATGTCCTAAATACAGAGCTCACCAGAGAAAATGCAATCAGACTAAAGGGATGGGGTGGGGGACCACTCAATGGCTCTCAATGCTGCTTAGAGGTGATGTATGTCACTGCCATTGGGAAAAGAAGTCACACGGCCAGCTCAGACCTCAGTATGGGGGGAGGTTCATCTTCCTATAGGGAGGATCACCAGGGAGAGGCTGTGTGGACATGGTAGCAAATGTCTCTGAACAAATAATGCAGTCTATCCACAGAGCAGTTTCAGATTATGAATATACTGTGGCTTTAATGGAGTAATATTTATGTAATAAACCTTTTTTTTTTTTTTATAGAGAGAGGAGAATAGGGGGAGAGAGAAGGGGAGAGAAACATTGATATGAGAGAGAAACATGGATTGGTTGCCTCTTGTACGCTCCCTGACTGGGGATCAAACCCCCAACTTAGGCATGTGTCCTGACTGGGAACTGAACCTGTGATGTTTCAGTTTATGGGACGATTCTCCAACCAACTGAGCCACACTGGCCAGGGCATAGGTAATAAACTTTTTATTGAAGATTTTACTGTGCATTAAATTCATATGACTTTGGTCTGTCTACCTAAATATTGCCTACCTTTCAATGTCCACATCAAGTCTCACCGCCTCCATGCAGCCTTCTTTACTGATCAGAACATTTATGGCCTCTACAATCCATTTTGCCACTATTGCCAGCCTTCTGCTGGATGGTGTTCTATATGTGTCTTACCTCCCTTAATAGCCTGGAAATCTTGAGAACAAGGACTACATTTTATATTCCACTGGGAATCTCAATCTGTTCATGGAAAGTGCTCAGTACACTCTTAGAGTAAAGTTAAGTACTTTAGTTTAAAATCTTACTTCTAGGGAGCTGTCCTCCATGCTAATGAGACACTGTTCCCATTTTGACAGATGGGGAAATTGAGGCTCCAAGCAGTTTAGAAAAACTGGTACACAGTCACATTCGGGACTGGCCTCCCAGCCCTTTGAGTACACCCCATGTCTCTTATCGCCCAGGCTGCCTCTGGCCCCTCCCCCGGGTGCATGTCTAAAACACAGGCAATCTTTATGGATTGTTTCTAAGACCCATTTCTAGGTTTGTCTGTGGTCTTTATCCCTGAGATAAGATAAATGGCAGCCACTGGAAGGTCAGAGCTGCTGAGGATATTGAGTTAAAGGAGCTAAAGGAGTAAATCACTTGGCAAGTGAACTTAGAAGGACCAAGATGTTAAACTCCCAGCCAACCAGGATTTAATTTATTTGCTATTGTGGTCAATGCCCTTTTTACTGCATGCTAATAAAAGCCTGAGTTTTGTTGCCAACTTTCAAGAGAAATTCTGGTTGTTATTTTTCCTTCCAGTGGTAAGAAATGGAGACTTGTCAAATTTGGAAAGGCCAGAAGACAAGGAATAAAGGAAGAGATGCAACATGTTTTTCCTCTTCTCTAGTCTGCAATCTCCCTTTCCAGGACAGATGGAGTCACGTCATCTTCCTCATCAGTGTCACCGCTGCTCTAGGAACAGAAATCTTTTTCTCCTTCCTTGGATCACTAGGTACTTTGGGCCAGAAGTTGGACAGCTCAGGGATTCAACAGACGCCAGACTCAGCAGGGGAGACCTCCCTGCATTAGAGCTCTCGGTTTTCCTGCCCTCATTCATCCCAGACTTCTCTTGTCCCTTCTCTCTAACCGGGAAAGCCACTGGCCACCTCCACACCTGCCCGGTTCACTTCAGACTCTAAGTCACTCAAAAAGCTGTTTCTGCTCCTGAAATTCCCTCCTCAGTTCTTATAGTCATGCCATCTTCCATGCCTGCTTGAACACCTCATGTAAAGATTATCTGTTTCAGGAAAGATGCCATCATCCCAGGGGACCACCACAGTTTAGAACAGTTATGCAGAGCCATGTACGTGGGATCTGCTTGCTGTGAACACGGCACAGGAGAAAGACACCAGCTGGAGGGGTCGGGAGACATGGATGGGACCTAGTCTTACTCTGACGGTTACTGGTTGTGTGGCTTCAGGTAAGTCACTTGACCCCTTTGGTCTTGGTTTTCTTTATCTACAAATATAATGAGTGCCTGCCGTACTGACTCCATGAAGTGGTCCCTAAGTATCAATGACGTACTCACTCATTTAACAAATTCTTATTGAGCAGGTACCCTCTGCTAGATTGTAGGTATGCAGCTGTGGGTAAGAGAAACTATCTTCCTTTAGCTTACATTTCAGCAGGGGACACAGGCAATTAAATCATCACTGAAGTAACCATGTGCCCTGGTTATCTAATGCTGGGTAACAAATCACCTCTAAATTCAGTGACTTAAAACAACGATCATTTTATTATTATCTCTCTCAGCTAGGTGGTTCTTGCTCAGGGTTTCTCATGCGACATCAGCCAGACAATGGCTGGAGCTGAAGCCATAGTCATTTTAATAAAGGCACTCTCAGTCACACGTGTAGGTAGCCCTTGATGCTGGCAGTTGGCTGTGATCCCAGCTGGACCTGTCAGCTGAATGGTCTATTTGTGTGACCGCGGCTTCCTGACAGTATGGTGGCTGGTTTCCAAACACAAGTATCCCAGGAGTAGGGCGGAAGTGGATGGCATTTTTATGACCTAACCTTGGAAGTCACGGAACTTCCCTCTTGATATACTCTTCCGATGAAGGCAGTCACAAAGGCCTATCCAGTTGCAAGGTGAGGGGACATAGATCTCACCACTCAGTGTGAGAAATATCACATCATGCCATAAGGGCATTTTGAGTGGGATATATTGTGGTAGTGGTCTTTGCAAAACACAACTTGCCACACCATATAATTACATGTAAGTTTTTAGATGGGTGCTGGGCAAATAGGACACGGTTGGTACGTGTTAGCTATTTGCCTTTGGAGACTGTGAAGGAAAAGCATGGTCTCTGGTGATTCCTAGAAAGGCCCAAACATTATGCAAATGTGAGGGATTGGACTTTTCAGCCTTTTTCATGTTTTGTTTTATTTTATTTGCCATTTTAACTGTAAATTTCCCAAAAGCAGAAACCACTTCTTACTTTTTCTGGATTGTGTTACTCTTTGGTTCATCACCAGGAAATATCAGCTCCCTGCAGTTGATTACATAGGTAGGTATAGGGGAGACGTCAAGAGCTGAGAAATAAGGTTGGCACATGACAATGACTCCAGAAAAGCAACACGTAACAGATGACATCGTGTGTGTATGCACATATTTTATGTTTTTAGGTGGGTTCACAGCAAAATGGAGCTGAAAGTACAGAGTTCCCACACAGGGCCTCCCTGTTCCCCAGTCTCTCCCCATGCACCAGTGACATACATTTGTCACACCTCCGTTACCCAAAGTGCACAGTTTACATGAGGCTTCACTCTTTTTTAAAAAAAAAGATTTCATGTATTGATTTTTAGAGAGGGGAAGGGAGGAAGAGAGGGAGAGAAACATCAGTGTGAGAGAGAATCATCGATTGGTTGCCTCTGTTTTCACCTTGTCCAGTGCTTGAACCCGCAACCCAGGCATGTGCCCAACCCAGGCATGTGCCCAGACCAGGAATCGAACCAGTAACCTCTCCCTTTGCAGGACGACATCCAGCCCACTGAGCCACACTAGTCAGGGTGAGGCTTCACTCTTTTTGTCGTACATCTTGTGGATTTTGACAAATTTAAAATGACCTATATCTACCATTATGGTATTATACAGAGTAGTTTCACTGCCCTAAAATCCCTTTAGCTCTGCCTATTCATCCCTCTTTCCCTCAATCCATGGAAACCACTGATGTTTTTACTTTTCCATAGTTTTGCCTTTTCCAGAATGTCCTACAGTTGGAATCATATAATGTGCAGCTTTTCAGATTGGCTTCTTTCACTTAGTATATGCATTTAAGTTTCCTCCATGTCTTTCCATGGTGTAATAGCTTATTTCTTTTTAAGAAATTCATTTTAAGAATTCATTTTAATGAATAATATTTCATTGTATGAATTACCACAGTCTATCCATTCACCTACTGAAGACATTTTGTTTGCTTCTGAGTTTGAGCAATTATGAATAAAGCTGCTTTAAACATCCATGTAGAGGTTTTTGTGTGAACATAAGTTTTCAGTGCCTTTGGGTAAATGCCACAGAGCACCATTACTGGATTGAATGATAAGTATGTTTAATTTTGTAAGAAACTGCCAAACTGCCTTCCAAAGTGGCTGTACCACTTCCCTTTCCTACCAACAGTGAATGAGAATTCCTGTTGCTCCACATCTTCACCAGCATTTAGTATTGTCAGTATTTTGGATTTTGGCTATTCTAATAGGTATATAGTATGATCTGGTTGCTGTTTTCACTTGCAATTCCGTAATGACACATGATGTTGAGCATCTGTTCATACGCTTATTTGTCATCTGAGGTAGCTCTCTATTCAGATCTTTTGCCCAATTTTTGAGTTGTTCATTTTCTTATTGTTGAATTTTTAGAACTCTTATTGTTGAGTTCTTTGCATATTTTGGTTAACATTTCTTTTCAGATATACCTTTTGTAAATATTTTCCCCAGTCTGTGGCTTGCCTTGATTCTCTTGACAGGTGTTTATTTTTTATCTCCCCAACTAGAATGTGTGCTCCATGAGATGAGAGACTGTGCTCTATATATGTCTGCCTGGCATGTGGTGTTCATTAAATATCAGAAAGAAAGAGGGAGGGAGGGAGGGAGGGATTAGCATTCTGGTCTATATATCATATTTTATTACTTTGGTTAATATTAGTCTATTCAAAAAAGACAATCCGCTCTCAAACTGTCAACCACATCAAGTTTTGGAGCCTGATGAGGGATAGCCTAGACTTTGGAAAATTCATCAAGGTCAGCCATGGCCTTGGGAACCCTCCTGGAAACCAGCTGACCTCTTCCCTTGGCACCACTCTCTCTCAATACATATTTTTCTAACATTGGAAGATTGTATTTCCTACGTGTTAGTGGGTTTTTAAAACTGAGACCCTCTTCTGGCTATTTTGCCTTCTGCAAAGGGGTGTAGTCAGTCCAGCTTTGCCAGTCCTGTGTCAGAGTATCCAAGGTGCTACCCCAAAGGGACTACTAGCCATTGTCCCTGTGCTCTAAGCCATTTGCACACAATTCACTTGGCACCAGTCACTCAGCTCCCTTCAGCTTCTGCCCTTTTCCTTTGGCAGCCTCTGGACACTGGAGAGAGTTGGACTGGGCTGTGAGAGTTGATCTGGGCCCGAATTTGTACTATATCACCCTCTTAGAAGGAGGTGTCAATCACTACTTGTTAATCTCCCAGGGACCCTTACTCTCTCTGAGACTGGGAAAGAGGTGGTTAGATGGAAAGAAATGGATGTGGTGGGAACATTCTTGACAATGGCTAATTTTTAAAGCACTTACCATGTGCCAGGCTCCACGCTAGGCACATTACACATATTATCTCATGCAATCATCACAAAAAACTCTTTAAGATGGGCATTAAGATGGGCATCTTACAGGTGACTGAACTGAGTCACAGAGAGGGTAAATACACTTGCCAAGGTCAATAAATAAATAAATGGCAGAGCCAGGGTTCGAACTCAGGACTCCAGGCTGTGCTTTTGATTACCACACTAAAGTCTTCCCTTTCCCTGCCCCCTGCGAAAAATTATTTCTCTCTTACTCACAACTTCGCAGAGCACAGAAATTGCCCTTTAGTACCTGTGGTTCAGGCTGCTCTGCCTGGACCCTGGAGTCTTCCTCAGGGGCACCCACTTCATAGCGTCTTCACCAGCAGCTGCTGTTCCCTCCTAAGTCTCCCTCCTCCCTGAAGGAGACCTGTACCTTTCAGACAAAGGTGCCCAGCCTCACCGTCCAGCCCTCCACTCCTCCTGCAGCTCTTATTGGCAGTATCTTCTCATCAGCCATTCAAGGAGACCATGTGGCTTCTGAAATAGTCATGTAGATGGTTTATTGCCTCATAAACAGGGCTCTACAATGAGGCAGCCGGCCTGTGTTGATGGAAAGGCTCAGTTCCTGTATGTTCAGGTTTGGATTTACCTTTCCCGGCTGTGAGTGTGTACTTCCTTATTCCGGGCAGGCTGACCTTCGGCAGTGGAAGGTTGATGTGCTGGGCTGGCAGAATGCCCCTGCTGCCTTCCCGGGCCAGTGGGATGAGGAGCTGGAGAGACATTCTTCCTCTCTCCTTCAGTCTGAGTGAGCAAGGTTTCTCTAAGGGAGAAAGAGGCTCATGGGAGTGTGAGAAGGGGCTAGGAGACATACGGAATCCAGGAGTCATCATCTTGAGGGCCCTCTGGGATAACAACAGTGGCTAGCTGTGTGCATTATCTTGTCTAGTCCCCTACAGATGAGAACGTGGAACCCAGTGACTGATGCCCTTGGCTGCACAGCTAACATGTGACTATATCAGACAGGTCCTAGAAGGGGTTGTATCCACTGAATACAGTTCAAACAAAGATGTTTCACTTAGAGAGGTAAGGGCAGGGTTAAGTGACAGACAAGAGTTGGTGAGGCACCAGAGATGAGCAACAGCGCCCCTTGAGCCTGAAGAATCACGGAGTGGAAGAAGTGAGGCCAGAGATGGGTGAGAACTGGACCATGGAGGTGGACCTAGAGTCATGGAAGGACACAGCCACTGCCAGGACCAACCTCCAACCAAGGAGGGAGGAGAGAAGAAATAGGCAACCTCTTTTTTCTCCTACTTTTCCGTCCCTCCCATACCTCCCATGGGCCAAACTCACCCAGAACCAAGGTAATGCACTCTCAAGAAGTTAGCTCCTGGGCACAGAACAGAACAGAGGAGGAGGGGCAAGGACAAATGGAGCGCAACTAGCAGAGCAGCGGAGCTGGATTTTGAGCCATGAGCTCTCAAGAGCCCTTGTCCTTGGCTGTGGTTCCTTCAAGCTGAGATGTCTCTCCATCATGCAGCGTCACTGAGTCTGGCTCAAGCTCTCTCAAAGACTGAGGCACTGGCCTGGCTCACCTATTTATTAGTTTAAACATCCTTCTCCTACTTCTTTCCTCCTTCCTGCTCCTGTAGGAATCTCTCCCAGAGAATGAAATTGCCTGGATCCAGGCCCCTGGCCAGCTGGATCCCACCACTGTCCTGACTGCTGATTCCACGAATTTTTCAGATTGTGCTTAGTTGGCCTGGCAAAGGGTTTCTGACCAGCTGTTTCCCCTCCCCAAGCTCCAGCTGCACCAGTTCAGTATTTCCACTCAAGCTTTGCATTTTCCTCTGCAGAGTTTGCTGCCCTTACCATGAGTAGCTGGCCCTTACCATTACTGCTGCCCTGTGGCTGTTCCTCTGGGCGGGGACCAAGTGAGTACTCTGAGTGCCCAGACCAGGAAGAAGCTTGGTGGTGCAGATGCTCTCAGGTGGCGCCTGAGATCTAGGTTTAGCTGAGAGTAAGCCACAATGGGCAGTTGCCTGAAAAGCACTGCAAGGCTGAAAGGTGGTGCCTCTGGTATGTCAGGAAGCCACTTTCAGGGTGAGAGGGACAGGGAAGAGTTCATCTTCCAATGTGTCGAATGTGGCACCACCAAGATGTTGGCTAGGAACATGGAAATTTCTGGAAGGGTTCCCAGGCAGTCTGTCAAACTGTCTTTATTTTCCACCCACACACTTTCATCCAGGTTCATCCACCTATCTCTCTCCCCTGCAGCTTCTAGACTGGCTAAACCAGGGGAATGGGCTCAGGCTGGGCAGAGGTTTGCTGCAAAACACCATTCCTTGGGTCAGTAGGACTTCTGGGCATCCCAGTCAGACTTAAATTCTTGATTTTTCAGCTCCTCCCGTTCACCTCCCTACCTGGGTGCAGATCTCCACTGAAATGCGGGCATTTGAGTCATTGGCATTACGAATGATGGTGATAACGACAGCAACATTTCTCATTCTTTAGCTACTGTTGCAAGTGCTTTGCAAATTCCAAAAGATTTTGTCTTCACAATACTATTATTATTCCCATTTCACAGATGAAGAAAGCAGGGCGTAGCGAGATCGCAGATTTGGCCAAGGTCACACAGCTAGTGAGTCATAGGCAGGGCCTGAATCCAACCCTAGTAGAGTTTCCACAGCCACGTTCTAGCTGTGACCCTGTATTGCCTATTAAAGACAGGGGGTGGATTTTTTCCTTTCTTCTTCGCCTTTAAAAAAATGCTTTATTAAATATGATTGATATACAACTAACTGCGCACCTTTAAGAAGACAACCTGATAAATTCTGACGTGTGTATGTGTGCAGCCATAAATGCATGGCTACGATCAAGATAACAAATATGTCTACCACTCCCAGAGCTCCGTGCTGCCCTTTTGTAACCCGTCCCTCACGGCCGCCCCCACTGCCACCCGGATCCTAAGTGAGCAATTATCTGCTTTCTGTCATAGTAGATTAATTTGCATTTTCTAGAATTTTATACATGGAAGCAAATAGCATTTGCTCTTTTGGTGTCTGACTTCTTTCAGCATAACTATTTTGAGGTTCATACGTTGTTGCATATATCAGTAGTTCATCCCTTTTTATCGCTGAGTAGTATTCCATTGCATTAAAATACTAAATTTGATTATTCACCTCTTGCTGAACATTTGAATCGTTTCCAGTTTTTGGCTATTACAAATAAAACGGCTGTGCACATTCAAGGACAAGTCTTTTTGTGGGCACGTGCTTTCATTTCCTTGGGCTAAATGCCTAGGTGTGGAGTGGCTTGATCATGTAGGAGGTATATATTTAGTATTATGAAAAGTGTCCGAACTATTGTCCAAAGTGGTCTGGCCATTTTACATTCTTACCAGCAGTGTGTGAAGAGTGTTAGTGGCTCCACTTCCTTGTAACATTTGCTATAGTTAGGTTTTTAAATTTTAGACATTCTGATAGGTATATAGTGGTTTCTCATTGTGGTTTTTAATTTGCATTTTCCTGATGACTAATTATTTTAGGCATCTTTTCAGGTGCTCCTTTGCCATCTATCTACTTTGGTGACACATCTGATCAAATCTTTTGCCCATTGAAAAAATTGGGTTGTTTGTCTTTTTATTATTGAGTTGTAAGATGTCTTTATATGTTCTAGAACATGTTCTTGGTCAGATAAGAGTTTGCAATTTTCCATATTTCACCTTTTAATTTTTATAACAGTGTCTTTTAAAGTACAAAAGTTTTAAAATTTGCATTTTCTTTTATAGTTTGTTCTCCCCACCCCCACATCTACCTGACAAGAAAGTGTTCTCTTTTATTATTATTATTTTTATTATTATGGTAAAATAAAACATAGTGAAAGTTACCTTTTTAACTATTTCCAAGTATACAATTCAGCATTAAATATATTCACACTGTTATAATTTATACTTTTGAAATCCTTTTGAAAAAATATTTTTTGGCAAACCCAAAGTCACTAAGTTTTTCTTCTGTGTTGGGAGTTTTATAGTTTTAGCCCTTACAAATCAATTTCAAGTAAAATTTTGTATATGGAATGGTCAAGTTTCATCTTTGCTGATGGTTAAGTACTTGTTTCTGAACCATTTGTTCAAAAAAATTATCCTTTTCCTATTGAGTTATATTGACACTTTTGCAAAAAATAATTTTATTGTACTTTTTTACTATTTTCCTGGTTTACTTTCAACTCTAAGTCTTGACAGCTTGTTTTCTGATTTTCACATACTGTCTTCCTGGACCCCCGCTGCTCACTGCACTGGCCTGGCTCCTGACCACCCTCCCAGCTGGCTGATGGATTTCTAGAGGTATTTCTTCAGGTCTGACCTAACCCTTTGCCTATCTTCTATCTGCATTCCGCCTGCTCTAGGCCTTCCTCATCTGGGCTCTGTGCCCAGCACCTGAGACCTGCTGCTGCCCGCAGTCCTGACACCGTCAGAGCTCAGGAGGACCAGAGCAGCACATGGGTCCTGTTCAGGGCTGTAGCCCAGAAGGCTTTCCCAGCCAGTTACTAAGGAAACAAGGGAGACCAGAGATCCAGTCCTCATCGCAGGGACATGGCTACCAGACCTTCTCAGACCTCACTCATCAGTGGTATCAGCCTGGGTGTGAACCCCAGTCAGATAAGAAATGATATTTGGTAGAAAAAAATATTGATAGATAAAACCGAACGAGAGAAATGCAGAGCCTTGCAGATCAGTGTTCTCGTACAAGGCAGGAAAACCTTTTTAAGCATACGTATTCAAGGACACCTGTTCAAGGACAGTGCTGTGGAGTCCATGTATTCTTGTATGGTTTAGAGGCAGAAGGGCCTCAAGGGTGATCTCCGCCTAATCAGCCATCATACCTGGTTAACAAAACCTGGGAGAAGACTTGGAATGACTTCCTTACTTTGTTTAGACTTCTCTACCAATCTGCAAGACTGGGAGAGTGGCTCACATTTACTGGGAGATATCAGTGTGGACCCATCGAGGCAGACCCAGGGAATGTTGTCCTCAGCAGGGACTGTGCAGCTTGCCTCCAGACTGTTTCGTGTTAGAGCCTCAAAGTCACCTGCAGGAGGGGAGTATCTTTTGGAAGCATTTTATTTTGAATTCAGCTGAAGGGGGGCATTACACAGAACTTTCAAATGAAGGGTAAGGCTTTATCATGTAGCAAAAACATTTCCCTTAAGGAATAAAGAATTCCCATAGCACATGTTCAGGGGAGCACTTGCATGAGACTGTACCCTACCACCAGTATCCCTCCATTCTTAAAAGGATGGAAGGGCAGATGCTATAAATGACCATGCTGTCTTGCATGGGCCCTGGGCTCTGAGTTCTTTTTCAGCCACTGGCCAAACTTGGGCTCTTGCCTTCATGAGTCCACAGCTCTGGTCTGGGAAGTGGTCAGACATGAGACAGAGTTTTATTTTAGTGTTGTTCTGCCTGGTTCATTCAGGGTTAACCCCATTAACACCAAGTTCTAACCAAAGTCCTCACCACCCCTGGCCGTAATTCACACTCATTTTCCTGGAAATGTACACAGCTAGGACAGAGAGTTCCTGGATGTGATGGCTGGGGAAACTTAAGGAAGGAAGGAGGCATAGATTAGCATCATTATATCCTCATGAGGCACTTGGCCTGGTGTCTTGTCCTAGAAGGAAGTAGATAAAGGCCCATCTCTTTCCCAGGCCCACTTGGGAACAGAGGTAAATTAAAGAGGTTTATATGGGGGCTTGACTCTGACGTTTTAGGACTGTAGGGACTTCCTTATCTTCTTAGACTGTCACCTCCCCAGCATGAAGTGCTGTGAGTACCAGGTGAGAGAAATAACCTCCACTGCTCTGGGCAGTGACGAGGGTGGAAAAAAAACAACCTAATAGAGAAGTTTTTCATGGTAAATAAAGTCTTGTTAAAAATGAGGCATTTTAGGATGTACCTTCCCACGTGCCCAAGCTCCTGGCCAGATGCACTGGTAGGCAGATTAAGCTGAGGCTTCAGTGATTTGAAATACAAATGCTGTTATGGGAAGAGCACATCCTGGAGTCAGATATATCTGGTTTTAAATCCTAGCCCTGCATTTATTATCCGAATTTGGAGAGTCCCTTACCTTTGTTTCTTCATCTATAAAGTGGAGTAATGCTCATTTCATTGGGTTGTTATGAAGACTATTGTTTTGTTGATTATTTACTATGTGCTGGGCACTATGCTAAACACTGTACATATATCAAGTCACTTAATCTGAAATCACTATTTAAGAAATACAATGTCTGCCAAGTGCTCAGTACTGTCCTATTATTTCAGAGATAAAGAGAAGGCTCCCCTTCCTCTTGCTCCCTTCCTACCGAGACTGTTCATTTTTAAACTGAGAAATGTGGCTGAAAACCTAATCATCTCTGGAAAAGAGGCAATACTGGCATTGAAATTAATCCCAAAGTGTAAATGACTGGTGACAGAACAGTTCCTGAGAGTAGGTTTTGAAAGCAGGAGGATGTGAGGAAGTGTGAAGAGGAAGGAGTGGGTAAATAAGATAAACACTGAAGATAACTTTGGGGGCCCTGCCTAAACCCCTACCTGCAAGAGTTAGGAAGTTTCAAAGTGAGTTTTCAGGGGCCAATAGACTGGTTGAGTGGGGATGAGAGGAGGTATCATAGAGAGCCCAGGAGAATTCTGTTTCTGCATCATTCGATTTTGAGGAGCACCTGGGAGGAGGGAAATGGAAGTCTTTGTGTCTAGGGCCACCTCTGTGCCAGCTGCTGAGCAATGAACAAAGCCTATGTCACAGAGGTCTCTGGCCATGTCAATACGGACTCCCATCCATCTGCCCTAGGGGACTCGATGGTAGGGGAATCTGAAACAGAATTATTCAGTAGTAGATCCCAGAAAAACTTCCAAAGTGTTTGCAGGTGGGGCAGGCTCTCCCTCAAGTGCTTGCCACAGGCCCCAAAGGCTGAGCTTTTTTTTTTTTTTAAAGTTTTTCTTGATTGATTTAGAGAAAGAGACAGAGAAACATTGATTTGTTGTTCCACTTATTTACACATTCATTGGTTGATTCCGGTAGGTACCCTGACCTGGGATCAAATCCACAACCTTGGCACATTGGAATGATGCTCTAACCAACTGAGCCACCCAGCCAGGGCAAGGCTGAGCTTCTTATAAAAATATCCTGGTTGTCTATTTTCATAACTACAACATACTTCTTCTAGGAAGCAAACATTTTTGAGGGCAATTATAAAAAGCTTGTAGAACTCTGTGATGCAAGTATTGAAGCAAAGTGGAACACTTCCAAGAAGGGGTTCTGGGGAATTGATGTAATGTATCTCCAAAGGTCTCGTATAAAACAAAACAAACAAAACAAAAAAAATTTTGTTCCCTGTCCATCACAAAATTCTTCCTGCCAGCCCTGCTCCTCTAAGAACCCACTTGCACAAAGTGACACGTGGGGATTTTTCTGCAAGGATATTCAGACAAGAAAGAAAAGAACCTGGTTTTGAATGAGTGGGTCTGGGATCTTAGGACCAGGCACTACCCCTCATGGAAGGTCCTATTCCTGAAACAAATAGCTCCAGCAGTCTTGACTCAGGATTCAAATTTCAGTGAAAGGGCAGCGAACATGACTGTCTTGGACCACACGGTCATCACTGGACAGAGTCTCCCAGATGGATGTGCCAGGGGTGGGGGTGAAGGCACCTCATCAGAGTCAAGTTGGGTGCTGAGATCAAAAGAAAGAAGGGAAAATGGGCATTTGACAGGGAGAACCACAAATACACTTGATTCCAGCATAGATCATAGGAAGTGAAAGAAATGGAGGCTCGGGTTTCGAATGGCCAGGAAGTGGGCAGGGAAGGAAATAAGCTGGCTCCCTCTGAACTGTGTTAAGGGAAAACTGCTGGCCTGCTCTGGGCTCTGCTGCTCACTGGCTGTGCTACTTCAGGCCGGCAATTGCCTTCTCTGTTTGCAGACTCACGTGAGCCAGAGCAAATGCTGCAAACCTTGTCGTCACCAAGGACCACCTTCACGATTTCTCTCACTCTCCTCTCCTCCAAAAAAACCCACGTTAATTCACATTCTTACCCCAGGGAAACGAACAATGTGCATTGGGCTTCTTTAAATTCTGAGACCAGCTGAGGAGGGAGAGAGGGTTTGTGGTGTCAAAGAGGGGCTTAAGGCAAGGAGTGAGTGAGGCAGGCCAGGGGAGAGGAAGAGCACAGCTACGGGGGCCCTGCAGAGAGGACTGCAGGCAGGACCCAGCATCTTCGTGCTGCCTCCTCTTGTTCACTCTCTGCCTTTACTGAGACCAAAGAAAGCATCCTCTGAAAGGTCTGGCCCACCCAGAGTTTTCTAGGTTTCAAGGTACCATTTGTTACATTGTCACCTTGAATTCCCCACTGGGGGTGCCTCGCAGGCTGTAAATGAGAACTGGATTTTTCCCCAAACCACACTGAGCACTCCCTTCCACGCACCCTCAGCACCCACTCCTTCCCAGCACTTATGCCCACTTACATTTCATGCCATCCTATTTAGCATTTGATTACATATTGCCTTGAATTGTTCTCCAGCCCACTCTGATCAGAGCTTCCCACCTCCCAGCCCGCCCACTCCTATGCTGGGTTTTCAGCCTCCTCAAAACCTAGTCTTTTTCCCTTGCCACGTTCTGTCATTGCATCAAATCCCCCACCCCGCCCCCTTCTTCATTTCCTTCCCCATTCAGCCTAAGCTGCGGGAGGCATCTCATCACCTTCCTTTGCCTAAGCTTTCCTTCCCCTCCACCCAGTCCCCCTGCTGTTCCTGTCCAGCTGGACTCCGGCCTGATCAGGCGGACTCTTTCTTCTCTGACTTCTGGGCTCCTGAAAATCACAGCCCACGCAGATTGGCACTACTACAAAGTCATCATCTGCAGCCTCAGCAGGCTGCTGAGCAGCCTGGAAACCCTTGTTAGCGTCCCTGTCTGCACACACTCGCCCTTTCTCCATCTCGGCTCTTCTAAGCGTTTTCCTCCCCTCGAGGTTTGCTGAGAAAACAAAAGCCATCAGGTAGGAATTCCCTCATCCTTAAGGTACTCCTCTGTCCCACTGAGAAATGAATGTTCCCCTCCTTCATCATATTTTGGAGGCTGTGGGGCCTCCTTGCCTAGTCAAAGGTAACCCCTCCTGAGAGCCCTGCAGCCTCGGCACCTCTTTGACTTCCTCAGTTCCCCGCTCTCCCCTGCCTTTCCACCTTGTCTTTCTCCCAAGCACATCAACATGTTCCCTGTCCATCATGATGAGATTCTTCTCCTTCCCAGCCCAACTTCACAATAAAGTGCACTTGGCGAGGCCATAGCCCGCCACGACCATAGAAGTGTGCAGCAGCCCCGAGTGACCCCCTTAGTGTCGAGTCCATGACCACTTGCAGTCTGTCTTTCTTAACCTTGCCGACACTCTGACATTGTTGACCCCTCTTCTCTTCTTGTTTCTTTCCCTTCTCTTGATTGTCACCTCTGGGTTATTGCTACTCTGTTCTCCCACCTTCCCCCGCCCCGTCTGTTCCAATCTTGTTAGACTCTGCTTTCCCCCCCCTTGGCAGTTTCCTGTTGAGGATCCTTCAGGCACATTGGGATGAAATTCAAGTTCTTCTGGAGAGCAGAGAAAGACCTTTGTCTTTTGGTTCCTGCTTTTTCTCCTTTCCCCTATCACATGATTTAGCCCCTCCTCCCCTGGCCACATTCTTTCCTTTGTCTGGAGCACTCGTTCCTGCCTGCGGCTTCACCCAGAGGATTCCTAGTCATCTTTCAGGGAGAAGCTCAGGGGTTGCCTCATTCCTAAGTCAGTCTTTTATAATCATGCCTCATCTAAATTCCCAGACCACCCTGAGCTTGTCTCAGTCTTTATCACATTTTATTGGAATTATCTGCTCTACTCATCTGTTAGCCCCTTGAGCCTGAGGACTGGCCTCTTCATTCGCATATGCTTAATGGCCAACGCAGCTAGGAACATAATAAATGCTCAATTCATTCACGTTTGCTGAAGGAGTGAATGACTTAATGTATTAGTTATTATTCCCAGGTAGGCTACTACAAGATAGTGAATGTGAGCAGTCTTCTCAGAGCACTTTTATGTGGTAGATATATATTTTATTGTGGTGAGACACATATAACATAAAAATTGAATGTGTACAACTCAGTGACATTTAGCACAATACCTGCACAAAGTTGTGTAACCATTACCACTTTCTAGTTCGAAAACATCTTTATCACCACAAAGAGGAGAGAGACCCTTTATTATTAAGAAGTCATTCTTTATTCCTACCTCCCCCTCACTCCTGGCAACCACTAATCTGCTTTCTGTCTCTAAGGATTTGCCTAGTCTGAATATTTTATATAAGTAGAATCATACGATATGCTGTCTCTTGTGTCTGGTTTCATTCACTTAGCATAGTGTTTTCAAGGTTCATGCATGTTGTGATGTGTATCAGCTCTTCATTCCTTCACATGGCTAGATAATATTCCATCGTGTGACTGACCATACCACATTTTGTTTATTCATTCGTCAACTGATGAGCATTTGGGTTATTTCCACCCTTTGGCTATGCTGAATAGGGCTGCTATGAGGATTTCTGTACAGTTTTTATTTGAACACTTGTTTTTGATTCTTCTGGGTATATACCCAGGAATAGAATTGTTGGGTCATATGGTAATTCTATGTTTAATTTATTGAGGAACCACCAAACTGTTTTCCATAGCAACTGCGCCATAATGCATTTATATTTGTATCACCATTTACATTACATGAGAATTTGAATTTCTCCACATTCTTGCCAACATTTGTTATTCTCCTTTTTTTTTTTCCTTCTTTTTTTTAGTATAGCCATCCTAGTGAACATGAGTGGTAGATATATTTTGAGGTATATGCTCAGCTTAGATGATTCTTATCTATAAATGTCTTATTGCCATCTGTAGAGAGTGGCATTCCAAAGCTGTTTGTGCTTAATGAGACCCTGAACACTGGTCATAGCTAATTGGATCAAGGGTGGATTCCTGAGCCATTTGGGGCCAAAAGAATTCCTTTGGGAGTTTGTGTTTGAGAGAGGGGTAATGGGAGAGAGAGACTTGGTTCGTAGGGCTAGATTGTGAACTTGGGAGTTGTGGATGTCTGTCTTTGATCCCACATGTGAAGGGAGCAGCAGAGGGAACTCCCAGAGGAAAAAAATAGACAAATGCTCAGAGAGAAACAGAAATGAAAGATGGAGAGACGTATCCCTTGAGTGTCTGACAGTCTTCAAGTTCTCAGTTCTAGACTTTCCTTAAGCCTCAGGGCATTGTTGCCCTTAGGGCCTGTAAGTCACCCTTCCATCCTATTGTGGTTAAGCCAACTCCAGTGAATTTCTATTTCTTGCAAGCAGCAGAATCCAGGGCACCATTCATTGGCACTCTCACAGTCTACCTGACCCACGCAGGGCCCTCAAACTGCAGGCTAAAGCAGAATATCTGTAAGGCTACTTCCATTTGTTTTTTTTTTGTCCTAAAAATCATTTCTTGTGACCTCACCCTTCCCCACCAACCCAATGTAAATTTGGAGGCAAATCCAGAGTACTGGCATCATTTAATATTCATGAGGCATCCTCAAAGGCAGGGTGTTCAGCACTTTGCTATCACCTTGATATGTCTTTTGGCATCTGTTCTAGATTTTTTCCCCCCTAGTAGCAGAACTCTTTTGTTCTCCAAGTGTCATGTTTTCTTGTCCTAGTTATCACTGCACACAACTGTTCAGGGGTAGAAAGACAACACGGTGTGGGGAAGACATTCAGCTGGGAATTCTGAAGAACGCAGTTCTAGCCCAGTTCCTGCCACTGGCTGTGCTTTGTAACGCTGAGTAAATCAGGAGACTCTCTTGGTCTGTTTTCCCATCTGTGGAAGTGGGAGAGAAAAATAATACTTTTGTCTGCTTACTTCACAGAGATGCAAGCTAAAATTGGGTCATAGATGTGAACATTTTATGAGGCAAAAATATATAAATTGCTATATCCATCATGGTAAAACACTCCCTTGATTTCTTTCCTACTCCCAGACCCCAAGTTTAAGGTCCTCACTCAATAATTACTTGAATTTAACTCTAGTTGCTTAATTTTTTTTTTTAAATGTGTCTCTTCATCCATTTCTCTTGAACACAGATAAACACTTTTTAAAATTAGAAATAAGAAAAACAAGAGACATGCATCCTGTTCTGTTTTTTTTTTATTGTATTTTTTCCATTACCATTTATCTCCCTTATACCCCTGCCCCTTCATAATTACCACACTGTTGTCCACGTCCATGAGTCCTTTTTCCTGTTTGCTCAATCCCTCTACCCCCTAACATCCCCCCTTCTTAGCTATCACCCTGCTCTCTATCTATGAGTCTGTCTCCGTTTTGCTTGTTAGTTCAGTTGTTCATTAGATTCCACATATGAGTGAAATCACATGGTATTTGTCTTTCTCTGACTGGCTTATTTCACTTAGCATAATGTTCTCTAGATCTATCCACGCTGTCGCAAAGGGTAAAATTTTCTTCTTTTTTTATGGCCAAGTAGTAATGTTGTTTTAAGGCAGGCTAATTTCTTGCCGTTTTTAAATGACTATATTTATTTTCCTTTAACCTAACATACCATTTCCAAACATGTCCCCAAGAGGCATAGTGTCCACTACACAGTTGTTCCCAAACTTGTCTGCACCTTGGGATCAATGAAGAGTTTTGAAAACTACTAAATGCCTGTGTCCCCCCATAGAGATTGGGATGTAATTGGTCTGCAGAGTGGCCTGGGGCTTTGGAACTTTTAATAGATCCCTAAATTATTCAAATGTCTAGCTAAGTTTGGGAACCACTGTCTTTAGGGTTTTTTGTTTTTTTTTTTTAAATCCTAATACAAATTATTTTGGGGTTAATTCGCATCTAGGCTTTCCCCTGAAACAATTCCCTCATAAATTGCTATAGGAAACAACGGGAGATTATCTGTCTCTTCATGCTAAATCCGTCTCTTCATCCCACTGTGATTCATCCTTGGTTTCATCAGGTTAATTGAAATCTCTTCTGATAAATGCACTAAAGCCATTAATGGAGGCTTCACTCGTCTGCATACACATTTCCTGTTCTACTGTGTCTTCCCTCCAATAATTTAGTTACGATTTACATGATACCTTTTTTTTTTCTCTCAATTCAAATAGCCTCTTGCTGTACCTGAGCGACTGGCTGGGTCTCTCTACCTGCTATTTCACATCTGGGAGGAGAAAATTTCCCTTTCTCCACTTATGTCATCTCCAGATTGTTCCAGATCTAGCTAGCCAAGCTCAGTGAGCTTGTTCCAAGGGTTGCCTGGGCCATGGCTCAGACTGAGACATCTCACAACTTGGAGCCAATCTTGGTGAAGTTTCCGCACTTCTGTATTTATCCACTCCTGCCTGACAGGGGGCCAGATTGAATCTGCTGTTGATTCCATAATATAAGCAAACTATATTAGGGACCCTCTGATGGGTATTTGCTGACACCACATTGGCTTTGGTCAGGGGGTAGGACAGATTCAAACCTGAACACAAATTCCCTTGGGCCTTTTGGGCCACCCCTTGACCCAAAGGAGTATTTGAGCTTCATCTCAATGTGGATCTGAATTCTAAAGTAAAAAGTAGGACTGCCGTTTCATCAGGGCTTTATCCCCACTCGAGATGAGTCGCTGGCTCCCTGGGCTTAAGACACCACCACATTTCTAGGGGTTGAGAACGACAGAAGAATAGATGCATTCGGTCTAACAAGCATTACTGTAGCCTGGGCTGTTTTAGGCTATATGGCGCCACAACCTGTGACAGTTCATGTTTCCTCTCCTCTTGGGGTTCACTACCTCTCCAGCTGGCAATAGCCAGAGTGTCAACCCTACACAAGGCTGAGAGTTTAGACTCACCCATGTCATAAACAAAGGGCCAAAAATCATTCTCTCTTTCTATTTTTAAAGAACTTAATTTTTAAAAATTGTTTAAATTCTTTTATTCTCTGTCTCTGAAGAAAGAAATGCATACATTAAAATATAATTTGAGGTATTTCAAAGAAATTGACCATGATGTTCAATGATTGAAACATATGGCATTTTCCCACTTTACTTTGCTTCAGTAATGCAAGAGAAGCCCAGAAAGGCATCTGATGCCTGAGGCCACTGCTGCTTCTCTGGATTAGGGCAAATAGGGTTACTTCACTTATGGATTATTAATGCGGTATCACTGTTAATAATAACTGTATCTATTGAGCACTTACTATATGCCGGGCACCATGCTAAGCCCCTTACATAATCTAATCCAATTACTCTTTGTCCCATGCTATGAAGTAGGTAGTATTTATTTTCTCCATTTTATGTATGAGGACATAGACACTCAGGGAGCTTAAAGCTTATACAGCTAGAAATGGTGGATTCAGAACTCAGACCTATTCTGACCACTGCAGAGCCCATGCTCTTATTCTCTAGAGTCGTCTGAGATGATCTCCTTTTATGAAAATGTCCTTCAACCCCAGTAACATAGCTTTCTCTGATTTTAAAAACCAAGGCCTGGGCTGGCCCTGGAGGGAGGTGGTCAATGTTTCTCTGTCTTCTCTCTCCAGCATCTGTGTGTGTATCCTCAGGTGAGGATTTAAAAAAAAACAACACCTAACTAAGGCCTGTATGATTGTTAGGGTTATAAACATGAGGGATCAACAGTTTAATGCACGCAATCGTCACTTGAAAAATAGTTATTCATGGCTTAATTGACAAACCGCGTTTTAGTCACTCAGCTTCTAGATAGGGTTCTGGCTGTGAGAAGATGATGGAAGGGGAGTGGACTTGGCCTCCGGGGAGGGTTTGTGCAGAGGGTCTCTTCAGCCACACCTGTGCCTGTCACTGCTCATCTCCAGTCTGCTCTAAGAGGCTTCCTCATTTCACAGACCTAACGTGGAAGCGACGAGCTGGCTCACAAGCCTGAGGGTAGCTGAGGCTTCTGAAGGGAAAGACAACAACTTCAGAAAATGAATCCTGTACTTGAGAAAGAAATCAGCTAAATGTATGATCTAAGCTCATTTTTTCTATTCTATTAAAAAGAAAAGGAAGAAAACCCATTCTGATTACAAAGAAAATAATTTCTGCAGGCCCAGAGAATTACAGTCTGTCCATGAAGTCTTCAAGCCTCTGAGATACCTAGATTTTTGTGGAGCCTTTAAAGATAGCTTTCTCATCAGAGTCCTGCATATCCCAGAAAGGAAACTGAGGCCCTGAGAGAGTTTGGGTCCCAAAACTAGTTAGTAGAAGCTGACTTCCAGTTTTCCTGCCTTCTCTATCTCATCCTTTCTTTTCACGTTTGCTTTTTAAATGACAGAATCTTCACAGGTCACTGGGTGAAAAAATATATATAATATTTGCTTCTTCAAGAAAGGTCAGTGAGAGCTCCAAATATTCTAGAAAGAGGAGAGTCAAATTATTTCATCTAATTTCATGAATAGCCTTGATCTTATTAGCTGAGGGAATGAATAAGGAGACAGAGGCCACACGAAGGAAGATTTATTACTGTTTCCCATGAAAGTAGAGGGAAAACGAATACTGGCTTAATGGGGATTTGGGCCTATAATTTAATTCTTTGTTGCAGCTTGGAGAAGTGACCCACAGACGAAGGGTCGGTGGGTCCTTGTAGTGATCTCCTGAGCTAGCGAAGGATGGGGTCACTTGCCATTTCTCCACAGACCCCTAGGGTTCTAAGTCACCTCTGTGGTACAGAAGCCTAGGAAGGAGGAGATCCATTGGACTCTCATTAGCCTGCAAAGTGTGTTAGCACTGCCACAGCTTCCCCAGACCAGTGAAACAATGAGTAAGATTTTCTTAGAGAGAACATTTTTGGCAAAGATGTGGCCAGTGATGCTAATATTAATTCTCAGGGGAGGAATTGGAGGTGCAAATGGAGAAAGGCTGGGGCCATATCAATTCAATATGCCTTCATGGAATGCTAACTGTGTAGTGGGCGCGAAGAGGTAAATAAAACCTTCTCTGTCCCTTGAAAGGCTGGCAGATGAGTAGTCACTAGCAACCACAGAGGAACTTGTTCCCAGGATTCAGACACCAAAATGCAAAACTGTCCAGCATGCCAACAGCTCATTTCCATTCTGAGACTCTCGTTCTGTTACAATTATGGGACGGTACAGCTCACTTCTGTGGGTTACAAAAGTCCCCAACTCATTAGCAGCTCACTGATGTTAACCCAGTAGCTGCGTGCTGGGTGAGGTACACACATCCACCCAAGTCTGAGGGCGCTCAGATGAAGAAAGAAAATTCAGGGTCAACCAAAGCACCCAGTTCCCTTCCCCAGATGTCATCAGTGCAAATGGTCAGTAGGCTCTGGCCCAGCCCAGCTCATAAATTTAGCTCTTGAAGGCTGCCTCACTCCATCAATTGAGACTTCAGTTATCGAGGAAAGGGACAGTCTGCTTGTGTTAAAAAACAAAACAAATAACATTAGCCATCATGGAATCTGATCCAGGCCAGTGCCAGTTGGATCCATAAACCCTTTAAAAACCTTCTTAGGATAAATATTCAGTTACAGTCATGAATTAAGGATGTGAGGGAAAGAAAAACAGTTACAGCTTACGGTAGTTAACACTAGGTTTAAAACCAAAGTGTGACATTGCATTTAGTCTTCTTGTTGAGGCCTAAGGAAAAAAAAAAAAGAAAGGAAAAAAAAGAAGAAAGGGAGGAAGGAAGGAAGGAAGGAAGGAAGGAAGGAAGGAAGGAAGGAAAAGAAATTGAGTAAAATTTGTTTTAACCATTTCTGTTCTGATAAACATTAAAGATCATTGAATTTTGTGGAAAGTAAGAAAGGGAGGCAGGTCATAGCCAAATGAACCCATTTTAAAAAATAATGTAACTTTTTGCCAAAACTGTGTATCTGATTGCTAGATATTAAGTATGTGCCTTACTGGCCAATTTTATTCATCCCCTCACAGCTATATTTCCAAGTCATGAATCCTGGTACACATGTAAAATAGTAGATAGGGTGAGTGGTGGTATCCGTGGTTGTTAGGGTAACTCTATGAATCCCTAAGTGAATTGCCCATGGTTCCACTGTATTTTCACAGATAAAGTTGTGCCAACGATTTCAGGAAACAGGGCTGGCTTCATGGGTGTGTGCCCAGTGTGGTTACACAGGGCCTTGTATTCCAAAGGGCCCTGTGCATGGGGTTTAACGCACATCATTCATCATCTTAAAATTGTTAGTAATTTTACTTTTCATTTGGAGTTCTGTAAGTGAAGTCTAAGGAGACAATAGAGCATGCACTCAGGGGCTTGGAGCCTTGACTCTCTTGTAACCCTGTCTTCCTAGTCTTCCTGCCTCCTCAGGATGGATTCTTGACTGTCTGCTCCCTGTCCCCTGGCCACCTGGGCCTCACCTGGCCTTCCCCACCTCCCCTTCCCCACCGATACCTCATAGTTACTGCCACCTTCCACTGTGGGGTGGCAACTGGGTCGCATCATTGAGGGTTGGCCTTTGTGCCACTGTTGCCCTCTGTTCCTGGCAGGGATCTGGGCACAGAGGTGGAGAAGGTCTGGGTTGAGTGTACAATGATAGCATCTCATGGTGGAGCAAGGTGGCAGCGATCCCTGCCCTGGGCATTTGGCCAGCTGCTCAGAGGAGTCCTCTGACCTAGGTACTGAGTGCAGCTGACAAGGAGGTTGCAGTCTCCTGGGAAGTCATCTAGTGAACGTGTGTTGGGGCTGTGGTCTTATGGGACATGGAAGATTGACATCCTTGCCCCTGGCCAGGGCCCTACATTTTCATTTTGCAATGAAGCCTGTTGGCAAGTGAGCAACTTCAAAGACCATAGAGGTGCGGAGAAGCCTGTGAGGACAGTTTTTATAAGGTATCTATCTAGCTTGGAGCAAAACCTGGTGGTAAATACATTAGAAGAAGGGAAAAAAGATAAGTTCTTTCCCTATAAGGGACGTAGAATCTAGTTGGAAACAGAGGAACTTCGCATACTGAAAATAACTAGAAACTTTCATACGGGATGTGGAATCGAAGAGGGGTCCTGAAAGCAGGACTTGGGGATGGAGGGGAGGGGGAAAGATGCCTGGTAACACTGCTTCACAATCTAGGGAGGCCACTGTGATCTCATATGTATGCTGACTTGATGATAGTTGTATATTTTTGGTTCAAGGCCACTTACTAACAGCATTCTGTGGGGAGGACTATCTAGGGAAGAGGGGAAGATGTGGGAACGGGCATGGCTGGCTGATGTGGACCTCTGAGTAGAGAGGCCGATGAAACAGAGGGTGTGGGATTAAGGTGGGAGATTGGCTCCATGGAGCTGAACTGTGGAGGGCAAGGAAGACGAGAACAGGGTGAGAACCTCCCAGCCTCACACACTGAGGTACGCAGAGCAGGCTGCTACTATTAAACACAGCAGGCCACTCAAAGTTCTTCCCAGACCGGCAAAGAAAGGACAGAGGGATCTACCCTTGAGCTTAAGCAAACGCTGAAGGGAAGTCAAATTTCACAGTGAGCTCAATGATGAGAAAAAGCAAATATTCTCTGGTGAAGGTTGACTTAATTAACTATTTTAATAATTCATGAGTCTTTAAAATGTTTGCCAGTAGATTCAGAGCTCAGATTCTGTTTCTGGTATTTAGCTCCGGGTTTTCTCAATCACAAATTGTGCTGCCTCACGGAGCAATGGCAGGAGCCAGCCAGAGGACGTGAGGTCTGCTTCCCTGCCCGGCCCCCCCCCCCCCCCCCCCCCCCCCCCCCCCCCCCCCCCCCCCCCCCCCCCCCCCCCCCCCCCGCCCCCAGCCCAGACCACGCGCAGTCCTTAACCCTTTGGGGCTTAAAACTGTTTTTGAGAATCCCATGAACTTCTGGGCCTTGCCCTAGGAAAATATATGTATATATAAATTCAGGGCTTTACAGATTCCCCTGAGGCCCATCCTTGAACTACAGCTTAAGAATCCCGGATTCAGACGATTTCTAAGGACTCTAACATGCTTTTTTAACTTACTCACCAGCCAGCCAGTCTGTCAGTATGTCACCTGGAAATGCTGTGACTCTTTGCAGGCAAGCAGCCTCATGTGGATGTTTGCAAAGTGAGAAAGGCATAATGCAATATTTGTTCATTAGGCTGAAGCAATGCTAATGCAAAGAAGAGGGCTGAATGAATCAAAAGCCATGAGTCAGCTCTCTCCCCACCACCTGCTACCAGAGGCATTCTGCTGAAGCTGAGGGGGTGAGCTCTGGAGTCAGACAGCCCAGGGCCCTCAGATCCCAGCCTAGGCACTTTCTCACTGTGACTTGGAGTGACTTAACACCTCAAAACCTCAGTTTCCTCAGTTGTAAAATTGATACTGAAAGTCCTTATGATTTTGATTACATTTAGTTTTAAATCCTAGCTCTAAAAATTATTCCCCCCCACTCTCTCTCCATATATATATCCCTCAGAGACCTAGCCTTTTCCCCAGTAGTCATCAACCCTCAGGACAGCAGAGGACAGTGCTCTGGACCTGGCCACAGGTCCGGAACTCTGGTAGGCTAAAGGTAACACTTGAACTGAGGTTATGTTTCAGTTCTTGAGCCCTATGGTGGAATGACCCCCTCGCTACTCTCCCATGAGACCAGACAGAAGGCCATTGGAAAAGACCCCAGAGCTGTCTTCAAGACCTGAAGAAGTGATTCATTACCCTTACCTCACCTCCAATCAATCAGCTCCCAGCATGACCCCAAACTCCTAACCCACATATGTAATCTGTAACCTACATGCTATGGAGGAGTATGGGCTTTCGAGCATTAGCTTTCCATTTTCCAGAATGGTACCATTCATCAATAACATAGCCAGTATTTCTTTACTTCAATTCTTGACGTTCAGCATTCGGCTCTGCTAGTGCAGGGCAGACAGCTCTTTCGGTTCTATAACAAAATGGAGCCAATAGGGTTTACCTTATTTCCTTATGTTCTGAGGCCAAACTAAACCAGTCTCTATAAATCATCATGCATCGTGCCTGGGCCACAGTGGTGCTCAGTAAAGGCAGTTCATTCTCCTGATCTCACCCACGAGGAGGAGGGACGCTGTGGGTCCAGGGACAGAGTCTTGATTTAATGCTAGGGGGAGGGACGGACTAAGGAGTGGGTGGGAACTCTCTTTCTGAACTGTGTATGTGTTGCTTTTCCCCCTCCCTGGACCTCCCCTTAAGTCCCCCATATGACTCCCCTAAGGGGACATGAGCTGAGTTCAGCACACGAGGCTGGAGAGCAAGTATCGGCCTTGGTCTGGAGCACTCAGAAGTGTGGAGGCTGCAGGAAACGATGGGGGGAGATATTAGGATTTTTCTGGCTGCAGGCCTGACTACAGCAGAAGAGGAGAGAGAGAGAGAGAGAGGAGACTGGCTTCTCCTTGATTTCTGAACAAGCAGTCTGAATGTTATTCAAGAGCCCACAGTAAAGCTGGAGCTGGTCCTGGGGGACCTGCAGAGCTGAGCAAGTGCGGCTGCCTGCCTGCTGCTCCCAAGGACCTTGCAACTTTGATATGGAAAGAAGACAAGCCCCAGGAAGGAGAGTGATGAGGGGCTGGCTGCATGGCTGGATGCTGAGCATCCTGTCCAACGTGGAATCCGGGAAGGGAGGGGGCAGTGAGGGCAGGATGGCGGAAAGCCCGTTTATGCAGAGCCAGGCACCTGACATGCACTTGCTCTCATGGTGGCAGTCAGGCTTCTGCATAGACGCTGTTATCTTCTGTTGTGTGGTGAGGAAACAAGCTGAGTGTTAGTGACTCACTCAAGGCAACAGCTGTTAAGTGGTGCCACAGCTTTCCAACCTGGCCATCCTGCCTCTGAAATCTTTTTCCCGTTCCCCTCACCCCCCCAGGCTAGCCAGCTAGAGGAAACAGAGGTCCCCACGGTCCTGACTCTGAGGCCTGTGGAGCCATTACTCAGCTGCTAAATGCTATGCAGGGTCTTGCTCTGTGAATATTTGCCCCGGGATTGGGAAGGAGAAAATAATCCTTTCTGGGTTCTCAGCAGCTCTGGGCAGTTCACGTGCTCTGTTTACTTTCCTCCCACATTCCCCCATGAAGACTCATCGGCCCTCCCTTCCCTCAACTGAACACTGAAGGCAGAGCGGAACGAGGGAAGCGCCTGGATTATATAGAGCCTGTCTCACACCTGCCCCGTGCTGTCCCAGGTCTCCTTTCAAACAGCCACCCCTGTCAGAAAGTCCTAGTTCAGGAAAATACCTGGCAGCATACAATAAGGCCGACTTTGAAGGAATAAGTGTTTTGAGGCTGTCGCAGCCCCAGCACAGAGAAAGACAGTGTGTGATTGAGCCCCTTTGGAGGAAAGCATTTTGGATTCTCTGGGGAAAGCCGGCATCTCAGAGACTGACGGTGCATCATCAGTGAGAAGCAGGTCTTCAGCAGGCAGCAGCCGGCAAGCTTCAGCTCAGCTTGGGCCTCTGCTGAGGAGGAACCTTGCTGTCCTAGGGAATTTTCTGAGCAGAGTCTCCTGACCTGATTTGTAGCTGGTGATGGGAATGCAACATCTAAAGTCAGGTGCCCAGCAGAGAGCAAAATGAGACCACCTCTCCATTCATTTCCAGCCATTGATTCAATGATGCTGATGAACAGTGATTTTTAAATGCAAAGGGCTTTGTCATCATGATTTTTTCGATAAAACTCTAGCACAGCTCTTTATTTCCGAAGGCCCTAGGGGTCCTTTTTAGTATACTTGGTATGACATATTCCCCGGGGTCAGGTTTTTATTTCACTGCCATTTTAAGGGTTTCAGAGCATGTGGCTAGAACTGACATCTAAATAATAGATAGCTGGATGGTAAAAGCCTATATCATTACTTACACTTAGTACAGTCCCTTTGGATAGTAAGAACGAGCATGCTATTAATTTTTCTTGCTGTCACTTGACAATATGAATTGGTTTTATGTAAGAACCAGGAACTCATTGGATTGAATTTAGGAAATTGGTAAAACAAATTTGACTTCAATGGGTTTGAATGATTACAATGTAGTAAACATATAAAGGCTAGGAAGCTAATTTATCATTGCTTTCAGTTTTATTTATTTGAAACTCCTTCATTGTTGATATAAACAGGCTTTATTAAAGATTATGAATTCAATTTCCAAATGAACTGTAAATGGTTTTCTATAGAGAAATTACTTGATCCATCGTTTTCCTGAATAAAACATGTTTTTGCCCCATGGGGTTATATAGCCCATATATTAATATCAGATTATTCTGTTGAGCTTGGCATCTATGATATGCAACGTCTGGCTTATTCCCTGATCTATTTGTCTTCACTGTCTCTAATAAACACTGAGACGGGATGCATAACCTCTTAAGACCTGCTCTTCAACGAATCACAAGAGAACGTATTTCTGTGTGGCAGTTTATCATTTGAATGATAATTCTGGTTCCCTTTAAAAATGTTAAAGTGTCTGCTCTTCAAAATAGACTGCAGTGAAAGAGGCTTGAGAGATGCTGAGGGTCACCGATAAAGAGTCATAATTGACCTTAGCTTTGGTTGCATAGTAACAGACTCCCTGGGTATTAAATCATCACATACCACAGAACTACCAACACACCGCCCTCTAAGTCAGGGGGAATTTTTGCAGTGGCAATTGAGAAAACTACATGTAGCAGACTCCTGTAGAGAGAAGCAGCCTCTCAGTAGAGGTGGAGCCTATGGAAGATGGTCCTCCAGAAGCCTGCCACGTTGTAAAAAAACCTGTCCAATTTCAACAGTATCTGCATGAAGTATCTCAGAATACTGAGACTGGGGAAGACCTCGATGGGGCATTTATTTTCATTGCCTCAATGCCAGTTGGCATATTTTAATATTTGAAAGCTTGTTTACAGTACTAGAAAAGCTAATTGTCTAAAGAAAGAAGATTCCTCTCTCCCCAGGAACCCCCGTTTGTTGTTGTTTTACTCTATCATAAGACTCCAGATTAAAGGATACAGAGTTTGATGGAGAGGAAGTCATTACCCAGCCTCAGTTTTGAAAGAAAGGATTTCACTGTTAGTGATAGCAGTTTGTTCGCTCCAGAATTCAACAACTTTAAAGCAGTCTCCAGTGAAGAGACTCGAAGATCTCAGACCAAACTCAACTGAGTCACCAACCAAACTAATTTTAAATGTATTGTCTCGAAGATTTTAAGTTCACTCAGTAATTCCAAAATCTAGTAAAGAAATAGAAGTAGTCCTGGCTGATGTGGCTCAGTGGATTGAGTGTTGGTCTGTGAACCAACAGGTCACCAGTTTGATACCTGGTCAGGGCACGTGCCTGGGTGGCAGGCTGGATCCCCATTTGGGGGAGTGTGAGAGCAACCAATAGATGTATCTCTCACACATCAATGTTTCTCTCCCTCTTTGTCTCCTCCCCTCCCCTCTCTCTAAAAATAAATAAATAAAATCTTTAAAAAATAGAAATGCAAATAGTTAAACTATTCTTTCATAAATGTGTAGCAACCTCAGGAGTGAGTCAGTCTAGACCAGTGAAGCAAGTCAAATTCCCATCTTAAAGGAGCCTAGCCCTTGATGCTGAGGGGGTAAAACTGCCAGGAGGACTTCCTGGGCCTAAAAAGTATTCACTTCAAATCCAAAACTTCCTCTGCTCTTCTTCAACTCCCTAAAATACCCACGTTTGTCATTTTCCACTTCCCGTTGGAAGATAATTCTCTTTACTTAAGATGCTTCAGATTATCATTCCGAAAGTCCAGCCTCTTCTGATCACATCAGGGATAAGGCACTTACATGCACTCCAATATGGCTTTACCTCTGGTCTGAGTGTTCAGGCTGTCTTCCTTGTCTTTGCACCTTCCAGGTACCCATCGTTGCAGTTGGCATATAGTAGGTACTCAGCTTTTCTTGTGGGTGTAGTTTCACACAATTTTAGTGGGATCTGCCTTGAATTATATTCTAGTTGTTCCATGTTTATAGATTCTGCATCTCCAGTTAGAACTTCAGTTTCTTTTTATTTCACATAGTGCCTAGAGCAGTGCTGGGCTCTAGAGGGTCCTTCGTAAGCACCTGGACAATGAATGAAAGAATGACTGAATACTGTATTCACAGACAGAAAAGTGCTGTGGGTAGGTCTGGAAGTCAGATAAAGAAGAGTTTGAAATCTAATTCTTGTAAATCCTTTAAGCCTCAGCTATTCCATCTGTAACCCTGGGTGGTTGTAAAACTCACCCTATAAATTTGCCAAGAGGATTAAATGTGATGCTAAATGTAAAATGCTTAGCACAGAACCTAAAATAGAGTGTTGGAAAGACATTAGCTTCTGTAATTATAATCAGAAGTGATAAACACATACACAGAGGTAAAAGGTGGGATACAGGGTTATTGAAGTTACTATGGCTGGGTTAGAGTGTTTGTAGAATTTCAAAGAGGGTGGAGATGGGGGTCAGCCGTGTGCAGTATAGAAGGGACTAGATTGGAAGTCAGGGAAACTGGGTTCTAGGCCTGGCTCTTCTTTAAACTAGATGCAGGACCTTGGGCAAATAACCTTCCCTTTAGGACCTTAATTTTTACATTGAATGATCTTTGAAATCTCTTTCCACTCAAACAATCTGTAATTTAATAAAAAATATTCCTGGGATGTCTCTTTCCCTCTCCTCTAGCCTTACTAAAAGGGACTTCAAATCAAGAGACCATGTGACTGATTTGCAATCTGAGGTCCAGGGAGGCCATGAAACTTACCCCAAGATCACAGAGCTAGTTGGTGGTGACTTGGATACAAATTCCTACTCTCCCTCCCCCCACCCCTGAGTCCCTTTGCAGTGATGGGTTCTCTATGTGATGTCAAATGACTCAGAGACAGAAGAAGGCATAGCCCAGGATGCACTTGTTGGGCTAGGGGAAGTGTAATGCAGGGTTTGCTGGGAGATAACACCACTAGATACAGAAGGAATCAGTTGAAAGAGAACTTTGGTGTGCAACTAAGAATTTTAAGATGATAATTATCCAGTTTTGCTTATTACTAAAAAATATAATAAATCCAGACAGAATATATTCAAACATAGAAAGTTAAACATGAACACAAGAAAAATTAACATAGGAATTTCCTATATATATAGTCAAAATGAGGATCTTATAGATTCATATAAACTATTGAAATGGTCTTGGAGACCTAGGGCAGTAGTTACATCTCCTTTTCTCTCCTGACCTTGGGGTCACCCTATCCAAGCATCAAACTCTGAGATTAAAGCAAAGCTTCTGCTGTTCCCCAGTTCTGTCTCTGAGGAAGCAAGCAGGTGTGAAGATGAGAACAGGGGCTGTGGGAAGGTGTGGCCTCTCTGACAAAGGCAGTTATAGCTGCATCCTGACAGTTTTCTCTTGCTGAGGCCCTTGCTTGTCCAGGCCTTTCACCTGCAGCTTCCTAGTGGGCTTTGCGATACTACCCATTTTCAGGTTTGACCCAGTGCTCACTTTTTATACCTACAGAGATAGCACCTTGGGAAAGACTGAGGAAGACGACAAGACTCACAGAGAGAGCACAAGTAATTGAGCGCTGAGAGCACGGTCCAAGATAAAAACGACATTTGAAAGAAAAACTCCCAAGGACCAAGGGAATTCATTCATTGAAGTATTTATGGATAGGCTGAGTACAACAAACACAGAAAGATGACTTTTTACAAGTTTGGAATGAAAAACAGAGAAGGAGGCGTTGAAAATTTCTGAGGATCCAGGAATAAAATGGCTGATTCCAGCTCCGGGCAGAGAAAGTACAAGATGAGCCGGGCACATTTTGTGCCAGAAAGTGAAAACTTCTCCACAACTGTGGCAGATATGTTTGAAGGACACGGGAGCTGGGCTGAGCAGCACACACTGGCCAAGTTTGGGACAATTTTATCACCCAAAACTGAAATAAGTATAATAGATTATGATGCACTGAATTAAAAAAAATTCCACCAGTTAATAGGAATGCTCAGAAAAGGAGAGGGGAGCAAATACTTCTTTACAAAAAGAATGCCAACTATGGCCTACAGAAGGGAATAATAGAATTAGAAAAACCACCATTTTGTAGCTTGCTGTGTAATTATACTATAAGAATCATTAGTGGATGATAAAATCACTAGGGTGAGAGTTGTTGGGGAAAAAAGGGTATTTACTTGGAGGCAGAGTATTGTCCCACAGGTTACTTATTAACTGAAAGTGAAAAATGCCCCCTTACCGGGTGGGGTCTGGTAGAAGCCATCTCAACTGAGTGATCACATTTATCATCACTAAGAATGGAATGACGGCTACTATGTGTTCTTGATATGATGCAGAGTGAAACATACGATATTTTCTGTAAAATGTTTTTGCCCAAAGTCTTCAAGCTGAGTCTTGACAAGCTTTTAAGAACTACATTCTGATTTACAGAAAATACAGAGGATAGAGAAACAAGTCAAATGATACTATGAGGAAACAGTGAGATGGCTCTACTTGACTCTCCAATCTTAATACCCCTTCCAGTTTGGGGGGAAATAAGAATAGTCAGACAAATTTAGAATGTGGCCATTGTAAAAAAGAAAGCTGGTCTGGATTCTTCAAAATAAAAGAATTAAAAGAGTCTACAGAAATGTAACCTTGCAAAATGCAAGCCTTGTCAGATCCTAGATAGAAAAAAAACCTCCACTTTGGGGACAATTAAAGAAATGTAAGTATAGATTAGGTCTAAGATAATTAAGAGATTTTAAAAATACAAAAATAACAGTGTTGTACTTTTGTAAGAGAATATCTTTATTCTTAGGAAAATTACACTGAAATTTAGGGCTGACATATGATGTCTGCAGTTTTCTTTCAAATGTTTTATCCAAAAAAAAAATGTGCATCTGTCTGTGTGTATGTGTGGAGAGAGAGAGACAGACAGACAGATACAAAAAGAGAAAGCAAATGTTGAATCTAGGTGGACAGTATAGAAATGGTTTATTGTGCTATTCTTTCAACTTTTCTACACATTTGACATTGTTAAAAATAAACTGAGAACTAAATTTCTGAGAAAATATTTGGAAGCTAAAAAATAGCTTACATCTGGAAAAACAGAAGCTTTTTCACTCCTAATCAACCCTATTATTGTGACATGGGCACGTCTCTGTCTCTCTGAGCTGCCACGGAGACGGCAGAGGCCGCAGCTGGCTTCTCTATGGCCCCACAGAAAGGGAGAATGTGGCGGTAAAATGAAGACGTTTTCACTGAGTGATTCCCATTCTCTCATCCAGAGGGGAAACTGAATTTAGTTTAGAACATTTTAAAATATTCTTCCAAAGCAGGCAATGAACTTACTCCAAGTTCCATGAGCAGAACCTCGAAATACTGGCTCGCTGGTGAGATGGGGAATGGAAGACACGGAGAGGGAAAAGAGGACCCCGATGATGCCACCTTCCCAGTCTCGAGAATGAGAATGAGAATGCTATTTTTTACCTGTTCAGCCAGCCAAGGAATAATAAAATCCAAACTGGTATGAAGAAAACGAAGTTAAAACGTGAGGTCCATTGCAGACTGTTCCCACCGCCACGCAGGCCCCCCGCTGCCAACACAGAACCAACTACCGTATCAATCCCCTTTTCTGTGAACCCGTTTAGAGTTGGGTGTGTAATTATTTTAGCTTAATTATGTGGTGCTAATTGCTCTCATTCTTAATTTCATCAAATTAATACCATCCGAACCACAAATTCTCTAAATAAGATGGGAAAAACAATTTAAAATTATATAAACAATTACCGTACGATGACATCCAAAATAATCCCAAGGAAGACGAAAATTATATTTGATTAAGTACATATTTTGCATTTTCAAATTGACATAAATAATAACTTACATAAGGAGATCAGATTATCCTGTTGGCGACTTTCACAAAAAAAATAGTGCAGTATTTATAAGATAACTCATACTTTGTAAAAATCTCCTGAGTGCTTATTAAAAGCCATGTGGAAAAGGCATGTGCAAAGTGATAATTATCTTTGTCCATTCATCCACCTATTCATTCAAGAAAATTTACTGAGCCCTGGCTGGTATAGCTCAGTGGATTGAGCATGGGCTGCGAACCAAAGGGTCACTGGTTGGATTCCCAGTCGGGGCACATGCCTGGGTTGCAAGCCAGGTTCCCAGTGGGGGCCATGTGAGAGGCAACCACACATTGATGTTTCTCTCCCTCTCCTTCTCCCTCCCTTCCCCTCTCTCTAAGAATAAATAAATAAAATCTTTAAAAAAAAAAAAAAGAAAATTTACTGAACATCAACTATGTCCCAGCACCATGCAAGGTGGTAAGGGTGAAAACATATTAAAGTCCCTGAAGTAACTTGGTATAGTTGGGACAACAATTTGTAAGGAAATAGTACATTAAAATGTTGTAAGGATATTTTGAGAGTGATTATTTCTCTTTGGGAACAGGAGAGAGGGTTGGTGGAGTTGGGAAGACATCACAGAGATTATGATGCTCGGGCCAGGTATGAGCCATGGGCAGCAGGCAGTGGGAAAGAGGGGGAGGACATTCCTGGCAGAGGGAGCAGCTGGAGCAAAGACACAGAAGCAGGAAACTGTGCGGTGCATCCAGATGTCCGCCAGTTTAGCTGGGCTGGGGTAACAGTGTACAGAGGGAGGCACTTTTCAATGAGACCAGAATAGAAGATAGCAGGTCTGGGTGGAAGGACAATGGGATCAGTTTTGGATGTGATGTTTCAGGGCCTGAGGGCCTCCAGGAGTAGTTGCCAGTAGACATCTTCAGGACTGCAAGAGAGGATCCTGCCCTAGCTTCACTTTACAAGTCCTTGCTGTGGCCCTCCTCCAGATGCATCCCTCCGCCGAGAACCGAGGAGACCTCCCTACCTACATTCCATACTCCCCCCCCCCCCCCACTCGAGACTACTCTAGGTCCCCCGGATCACAAAATTCCTTGCTCAGATAGCACCGACCCTGCTTCCAGGACCTGTATAGACTTCTTCCTCAGGTCCGTTCTCTAGAGAGCAGACCACATCTCTAGGGTGCACATCCAGAGATGCAGACCTTAAGGGATGGCTGAGAGGCAGTTATTTGTGGGGCTGCTGATGAAGCCAGGTTATGAGGACTAGTGTCCACACATGTGAATGTGAGGCCCCTCAAAGTGTGGATGGAGCTAGGGGTGAGAAGAGAAACAGGTGGGCTGTGGGTGAGAGAATGGCTTCCTGACGCTTCCATGATCTGGTGTGGAAATCCAAGATTCTAAAATTGACCGTGACCTTCCATGTTGTTATGAAAGTTTGTCAAGGTAGGAGGACAGAATATATTAGGTTTGTTTGTTAGCTTGATTTATAACTCGAACACATTTAATATATGCTATGTAAGCCTCTGTTTGTACTCTTAACTGAGCCCATAATGTTAGGATTGGCCTGAGCAGCTGAAAATACTGATCAGGAGTTTAGGAGAGACTGTACATCTGACCATCCATATTTGGAGCCATTAGCACAGAACTAATGCTGTGGGAAGGGGAAGAGGGCCCAGGGCAGGTGCTGAAAGTCACAAGAGAATAGAGCTGTGGCTTAAACCTGGAGGCACACTAGTTTTTAAGAAACAGGTGAAGGAGCCAGTTAAAGAACCTTAGAAAAAAAAAAAACAAGACTTCCAGAGAGGTAGGAGAAATACTGGCAGAGGGATGCTTCAGAAACCAAGCAGAATGTTTCCAGAGGAATGGAATGGTCAACAGCGTGAACAATGTATGTAAAGTGATCAGATGGTACCCGGCCCATGGTAAGCACCCAATAACCAGTGGCTGTGAATTGTGGTGATGATGTCGTTGTTGATGGAGGTGGTAATGACGTATCTCTTCCTTTATGCATCTATACGCTTTCCTCTTTCTTCACCTCTACCCAAATTCTTATGGATCACATTCGCTAGGAAGTCTTCCTCTTGCCTGTTAGCTTGCCCTCCTACATGTTCCCAGGGTCTCCTGTGCTCATTCCTATCACAGAACATTTATAGCACATCATAGTATGCTGGTATTTATTTAATGAATGGTCCCTGCTTCCCTGGTGACTCTGGTTTGCCTGCAACTGCTTTTAGCACTGAAAGTTCTGTCTGCCAGAAAATCCCTCAGTCCTAGGCAAATTTAGATAAATGGTCACCCTAAATTGACATCTCAATTTTTTTTTTTTTAATGAGCAAATGAATGAATGGCAGATTGTCAATATCAAAGTTAATGAGCCTCAACATTTCCTGTGTGTATAGGAGCACGAGCCCAGTCAGGATGTCTGGAGGACTGAGTTCTTTTCCTAGGTATGCTTCACCTCTCGTTGAACTGAGGATGCTGCAGGCAAGACATTCTCATGACCTGGTTGGCTTGTTGTCCCAGCTCTGTTTTGCCCCATTATCCTGGAAGAGGACAGCTTAACTTTCTCAACCAGGGCTCCTTATCCAAGCCAAAGAACAAGAAAATGATTTGAGTACTATTTTCTCAGTTCTCTCAAAGCCGACACGTAACAAGTGTCATTCTAGAAGTTATCATTCTAGGAGAGAATCTGATGCAATACTATCGATGCCTTAGGCATTTAGGGCTTAATTCTTTCACCTGTCGAGACTCACACAGGCTTTACAATCAAGAATGCCACTGTGACTGTCCTCTGCTCTTGTTCATTAGCACAACAATGGACAACAGCAGAGACAAGATCTGTGGGAGGAGAGGATCTATTGGAAGGAAGGGTCAAAGGGTGGGACTTGTTCTGCAAATTGAGGAACTGAGGCCAGGAGAGGAAGTCCATTCTCATTTTCCTAAGAAAGCGGTGTGACTAAGGTGGAAAGTTCTAAGATCTTACTGTTTGGGAGGGGAAAGTAGAAAGACAACCAGCTACCTCCTATGCTTTGATGTAGTGGTTGTCACCAGCTTGGCTTCTCAGCTGGCAATTGCCAAAGGCAGGCTGCACTGTATGTCATCCTGTGGAAGACAAATGAACTATAAATAAATTGACTTGGAACAGTCTCAAATGCATATAAACCACAATGGCTTTAAATATAAGTCTTGACTCCCCCCACCTCCCCCCCCACCGCCCATTTTCTTTCTCTTCTTGGAGAGGTCAGCAAGGAAGATTCTGCAAGAGAGGCCTTACTGAAATTCAATCTAAGAAACCAGGAAGAAGTTTTCCGTAATCTCTTTAACAGACATATTTCCTTACCAAATATTTGTTTAAAACTTCCTTGCTTCAACACATACATCTCTAATCATGCACCTGTGTATTAGACTTAAGCTCCTGCTCGTTGTGATGCCTCAATTCTTTAAAAAAAATTCATTTGCTAGAGGAGGTGATTATTCATTTTGTCATTCAATTTTCCATCATTAAAAATTTCATATATAAAATCACTGGATACTGATGGGGTACTGTATAAAGAGGGAATATTTTTAGTGACGAAGCTGAAGGAAAGATTGTTGATGGCTCTTCCATCTGAGGAGGAATCAGAGACAAATTTCTGCATATTACTTTGGAAAGACTTGGGAGCTACCAGAATGCAGAGCATGTAATGATGGCCTTGGGGCTGTGTTTTCAGCTCAGATTCTGAAGCAGAGGTACCTATTATTAAGTAATATTCTTAATGGTATTTCATTTGTGGAATAGTGTTAATTAACCTCCCCCTTTCCTCCCATGGCATCATGACATTGCCATATTAGCAAGGACAATAGAAGCACAGAGTCTGAATTTTCATTGAACAGTCATTCATCTGAAAGGAAGGTCACGGGATTGCCAATACTAATTTAAAAGGCACTCATTTTATGTCTGATTTGCATGACTGCCAGAAAGAAAATCCATCTCTGGCCTAGTAAAGGAAATATTTTTGAAGGCACTTGAAAATGTCTAACTTGGTTAAAAGAGGTTGAATTCCACTGAAGCTTTACAAATGGGTGCAGATAGCCACTAGAAAAGGTCTTGGTTTTGCTGACAGGACAATGTTCTGGAAGGAGCAATTTCACTTTGATGTGCTGAGAATGCTGTTTGCTAGGTTTCAAGGGTCCACTTACCTATGGTTTTTACTGGGAAATTCTAAGGACTTGATGTGGCCTAAGATGATTTTTTTCTGGATGGTGGTCCTACAAACAATCTTCTTGAAGAATTGCAGTATGAGCATAAACCCCAGTTTCTTTCTACCTTCCCAGCGCCCTCTCCCATGCTCAGCTAGCTCCAGGAACGCCTAACCGCGGGTAGCTCCTCCTTCGAACCACACAATTGCATGCCTCTGGGCCTTTGCTCTGTTTTTTTTTTTCTTTTTCTTTCATCTAGAATTTGCTTTCCTCTTCCTTCACATCTTTCCATTTTTTCCTGCCCATTTACCGTGTCAGACTTATTTTAGGAGTCATCTTTAGGAATTCTTTTTGGAACCTCTGTGGTAAGCTAGGGTCCTCTCTTCTGTGCCTCGTAAGCCCCCTCTATAGTAAAAATTACATTATATTCAAATTGAGTTTCACACTGTATGTGTTCACTATCTGCTTGTTAAACATTCCAGGTTATGGGCACCCTTGCTTATTTTGGGTGGGACCAAGTAGCTAATTAAAAAAAAGATTTGTGTGATAAAATACACATAAACTTTACCATCTTAACCATTCTTTTTTTTTTTTTTTAAAGATTTTATTTATTTACTTTACAGAGAGAGGGGAAGTAAGGGAGAAAGAGGGAAGGAAAGATCAATGTGCGAGAGATACATCAATCAGTTGCCTCTCACACACCCACAACTGGGAACCTGGCCCACAACGCAGGCACTTGTCCTGACTGGGAATTGAACCAGCGGCCTTTTGGTTTGCAGGCTGGTGCTCAATCCACTGAGCCACACCAGCCAGGGCTTAACCATTCTTAACTGTACAGTTCAGTGGCATTAAATACATTCATAATGTTGTGCAACCAGCACTACCGTTCATCACCTAACTCTTTTCATTTTGTAAAACTGAAACTCTATACTCATTAAACAGTAACTCCCCATTCCTCCTGCCCCAGCCCCTGGCAACCATCCTTCTACCTTCTGTCTCTATGATTTTGATGATTCTAAGTACCTCATGTAAATGGAATCACGCAGTATTTGCTCTTTTTGTGGCTGGCTTATTTCCTGTTATAGATATTGTAAAACTTCCTCCATTTTAAGGCTGAATAATATTCCATTGTAACATATTTTCCCTATCCATTTATCCATTGATGGAAATTTGGGTTGCTGCCACGTTTTAGCTCTCCTGAATAATACTGCTGTAAATATGAACATACTAGTATCTTTTCAAGATTCTGCTTTTAGTTCTTTTGGGCACCCATCTAGAAGTGGAATTGCTAGATCAATGTGGTAATTCTGTCTTTAATATTTAAAGGAACTACCACGCTGATTTCCACAGTGGCTGAACCATTTTACACTTCCAACAACAGGGCACAAGGGCTCAGTTCCAAGGAGCCAATTTTCATGTGGTTTTTAAAATGTCTGTTTAGAAGTGCTCTGCCTCCCGGGGCGCATGCCGGTGCCTATCCCTTCCCCTACAGGCACGCATCTCCTAAGCTCTAAGGGACCCCACGACACTTGCACCCAGGGGAGTTGCAGCCAATGGGCAGTGACAGCTCATCCTAGCCTAATCCCCAGAACCTGTCTCCAAGGCCCCCGGTGTCGCTTCTTCTGTCCTAAAACCTTCCTTGTTTCACTGTCCCAGCTTTAATGAACATGCTCTCAAAACCACCTGGACTGGCGTGGTGAAACCTTTCTTGCACAAAGTCAAGAAGGATCCACACACGGCAGGCTGGCGGGAGGCGGACCCTCTCCAGGCCCTGTCTCTAGAAAAAGTAAAAAAATAAAAAATGAAATGTCCATTTAAATCTGAGAGATGAGAGACCCAAAAGGGCAAATTCGTTTTGAGGGGAAGGTAGAGTATAGTGACCACTTGCTTGGTGCCTACCCCGTGCCAGGTACTTCAACATTTCAATTTTTACATAATTCTAATTTTTACAATAATCTTTTAAGAGGTGTTATTACCTCCATTTTACAAATTAGGCTTAAAAATTAAATGACTCATCCAAGGTCATATACATCTAAGGAGGTGGTCAGAATCCAATTATTCTACAATATCAAGGGGGCTGTAGGGAGTGACTAATCCCACAGAAACTCGGATCCTGAGTTTTGACTTTTTTTCCTGGTAAATTATCCCTGGCAAGGAAGGCAAAGGGTAAGTATAAACAGAAGACCTTTTCAGATTAGTCAACTGAGCAGCTGCATTTGCCCCTACCCAGATTTTCACGAGTTTTGTGAGGGACTGAAATGTAAAATGTGTGGCCTCCACGAGGCTGAAATTCAAAGCTGAGCTGAGCGTCGGGTAGAGGGTTTCCTGTGGTCTTTCAGCTTCTTTATGCATAGGCTTAAGGTGGTTTCGTCCGCCCGGATACAAGGGGCGGCAAACTGTGTGTGTGAGTGCGACAGGGAAGGATGGGTGGGGGAAGGTTCTCCAGACAAGCGCAAGGCAACGGACTCTGCCGCCTGGCGCAGTTGCCAAGACAGCGCAGCCGGAGAAGCAACAGCAGAAGTCGCACCGCGACCCGGCGGCGGCGGCGGCGGCTGCTCAGAGTCCGAGTGACGCATTGCAGGTACAAACCAGCCAATCAGAGGTCTGTTGAACGACCGACGGTACACGTCACTACGTCAATGCTCCTCCGCGCCGCAAAGTAGCGCCTCTAAGGCTCGA
The DNA here is from genome assembly GCA_007922815.1 of Macrotus californicus. Taxonomy (NCBI): domain Eukaryota; kingdom Metazoa; phylum Chordata; class Mammalia; order Chiroptera; family Phyllostomidae; genus Macrotus; species Macrotus californicus. Next base: position 93,094 of record VMDR010001919.1, read on the forward strand.
CTCCATCGGCTTTTTAACGGCTCGCTGGAGAATGAAATCCACTTACGTCATCTGTTTGTCTATTTTCCTTTACCCCTTGCATCGACGATCAAATAACTGTAGATGATAAAAGGGTCTCAAGAAGAGTGGGAATTGGGGGTTGGGGATGGCCGGGACTCGTTCGTGATGTTCCGTTATCTGACGTGCGGCGGAGGGATCTGGCGGGGGGAGGTGTTTATGAGGCGCTGGGGGCGGAGGGGGAGAATTAGTCCGAGTGGAGCAAGCGAGCTGAGTGGTTGTGTGGTCGCGTCTCGGAGACCGGTAGCACTAGCAGCATGGTGAGTGCGTCGCTAAGCTGCCGGCGCTTGGCCTGTCGGGGAAAGAGGCTGAAGCAGATCGACCAAAGAAAGGGAACTTTCCTTTCTTAAACCCTCCAGAAATGGTCTTCGCCAGCGGGATGGCGCGAAAGAGGCTGGGGGCCCCGCGGCTGTTGTGTCGCAGGTGTCCCCACCACCACCATTCTCCTTTGGGAGGTGTCTCCTAGGGTGTTGAAGGCCAGGTGTCCTGCCCCTGAGGCCTCAAGTTTCTCAGGGGCTTGGTTGGGTGAGGATGGGTCCCGGGCGGGGGCAGCACAGCACATGAGGGAGGCCAGCGAGTGTCAGGATGGGGGGAACAGGATCGCCAGAGCTTTGGGTCGGGCATCTCTAAAGGTCAGCCCTAGGGCCGAATTCAAAAGCCCAACGGACGGTTAGTGCCGGCGCCAGGAAGCGCCTTTGTCCGCTTGTGGCCGCCATGCGCCGAGGGGGCGGGAGGGAGCGCGCGAGACCCGGGCGAGCGCCGGCGCCGCCGTTTGCCCGCAGCCCCCGTTGCCGGGGGTGAGGGGAGGCGGGGGGGGGGCGCGCGAACGGGTGCAGCGCACTGTGTGGGCCGAGCCCGCGGGGCGCGGGGAGCGGCCGTGGGGCGGGGCGGCGGGCGCGGGGCCGGAGCCACCGCCCGCTCGGCTCGCGCCCCAGCTGCTGCGCTGGCACCTGCAGGGCTGCGGAGGTTCCCTCGGCCGCGGCTCTGCGGGGCCAGCCAGTTGGGGATGGGTGGGGGAGGGTGGCCTCGAGAGCTTCCCCTCCCCCTCCAGTGGCGAGAAGGAAGCTCGGTGAATGCCGATCTCTCCTCTCCATCTGGGTCCTGGGGCCTTTTCCCACCATCCAGGCAGGGCGTTTAAAAAGAAATTTTAAGTGCCTTTGTCGTTTGAGGAAGTGAGCTTTGTATGTGAATTAAGGCGCGTCCCCGCAATACGCATCTTGTTGGAGAAAACCGTCGGCTCCAGTTGGGGTCTGAAAGGCGTTTCCTATCTACCACCTATGGAAAGCAAGCAAGCTCCTGGGTGACTGTCGTGGAAGTCGGTCTTAATTCTCATGTAACAACTGGAAGGATGCTTTTGTGAAGGGCCCACTGAGTATATCCTATTTTTGAGCAATCACGTGCACTCCTAATGTCAAGGAACCACGGCCACACACAGCGTTGCCCCCTCCATTCCCCTTGGAAATTGCTCGCATTTCCGTACAGAAGTTGCCAGATCTTAAGGTGCAGTCCAGTTCATTTGTATTATAATAGGTTGTCAAGTACTGTAGTGTGGTAGAGGAGTATTTTGGGGGCAGGGAATTTTAAAAAGCATTTTCCTGTCTCTTGAGACCAGAACTTCTTTCTGTAAAAAAAAAAAAAAAAAAAATCTAACGAGGGCGGTAATTTGCAGTACTTATTTTGTGGTTCCTTCTGCCAAGTAATTACAGCGATGGGTGTGTCCAGGAGGTAAGGTGACATCTTAAACAAGAGTGGAAATCCTTGCCAACTGAAACCTCCAGCCTGTATGGGTGTGGGGAGAGGACTTCACCTCGGTTAAATTAATGTTCATTTAAGTTCGATGCATTCGTTCTATGTCGATGTTTTTATTTTCTGAATTTGAATATGCTGGTTGAATTTACTCTTAGGGAAAGTGCATTATAGGTATGTAATCTAAGTTCTAAATGGAAATGTAAATTTTAAAATGTTTTCAAATGAGTTTTTCAGTCTGATTGAATCAAAAACTCGAATGGATTTTTTTGTCGGTGATAGGTAGTTTACCTTTGCTCTCGCGGGTCTTTGCCCCAGTGATAAAGTTCTGTAGTGCTGTTTGCGTCGTTGATGGCTTGAGGTTTTTTGGTTTGCTTGCTAACCTCACGGTCATCGTTAATTGTTTAATTTGGAAATTGTCTTCAGGTAACTTCATAATAATAAGACTTGGAGATTTAAAACTAGAACTCTGTCAAATTAAAGAACAAAAAAGTTTATACGAAAGTGGATTAAGATTGCTCACCTGGCTCTTGGGCTTACGTGCGATTGATACAAGCTCTTTGAAAAGGGGACTGCTCTTAGAAGACTTGAAGGGGGTCTTTAGATAAATAAAAGATGTGAAGAGGCAGAAAATTTTGTTCCTTGTCTACATCATTATTCCATCAAACTGCAAGGACATCTGTTAGACTGAGGAAGTCCACTATGGCGCTCTATTAAAATACAGGAAGTTCTAGATTAAGCTAGCATGATCGAATCAGGCTTTTGGTAAAGTTCCTAATTCTTATGAAGAAATTTGCTTTTCAGTAATTTGTTTTTCTTTTAGTCCAAGATGCTATATATAGTAAGTGTTCGTAGTTACTGATACAATTACTGAAGTAATTTAGAGGCTGCATTTGATACAGGTAAAACAAATACCTTGATTTCTGAAATTGTAGGAAAATTGTACTTATGAAGCCTATGTTGTATCTGTGTAGCGCTTGGAAGAAAGAGGAACGAGTGAAGGATAGAAATTTATGTTCCATTTCAAGGCTGTGGACTCACCCATTTATTCAGATAAGAATTTTGGGTCATTTGTGTACTGCCTTTCACTAGATAAGCTCCAGGAGTATTCATACTTGCTTTTGAATGCCACTTAGGGAATATTTAATAGGTACACGATGCTTTCACTTCAAGTCACCCGAAGTCTAGAATTAGTGCTTACAACTCGAGGTTTTGAACCTTTGAGTATACTAATGCCTGGAAGATTTCTCTGGCATGACAAAAGCAGTAGGAAGAACTGAATTATAGAAAAAAAGGGAGTGAGGACTAGTCACCTCTCTAATGAATTATTATTCTCTTTACTGAGACAAACACATGTTAATGAGCTTGCGTTTTCCCAAAAGTATAATTCTTACAGTTCTTCTAAGTAAGAAAATGTCACTCTCCATAGTCAGAAGTAGCCAAATATATTTGATGTGGTTGGAAAAGGTTTACAAGTTAGAGTGCTAGGGAGTATTGTGTTCCTGCTTTTAGTAGGCTTTGATCTGATTATTGCTGGTGTAAAGTTTATTATAAAACCTTGAACTCTGGATGAGTAGTAGTAAATATGAAAAATTTTTTTAAGTTTCTTGAAACACTCCAATCAAAAATCACACAGTGCTTTTTAGGTTATGTGAGTAACTTAGGCTCCCATGTGCCTAGTTTATTCCTTGAAGCTCATTTGTGATCTTTTCTAAGATTGCTTTTGCCTGGAGGTGAGGAGCTGGACAAGATGGTGTGAGGCCATTAATACTGGACTTGGCTAAGCAAAATTGAAAATTTTTTGTTTTCTTTTACAGCTAACATCCTTGTTTCTTCTTAAGGCCTTCTCAGCTTTCATATAAATGAGCTTTCCCCACATTTTCCCCCCACCATGTTTGGAGAACAAACCCAGTGTCTCCCTTTCTGCACATACTCCATCAACCCTTCAGCCTTCACACAGGCTGCAGTGCCTTCCACATCTGTCCCTGGGCTGCAACTGGCGGTTTCGTTTTGTGGAGATACGTTTTCTCAGGTTAAAGTTAACATGAAACACGGTAGGTTTGTTGTGAAGGGCTTGATAGTGCCATGTATGTTACCTTCTGTGTGGAAGTTGAACTAGTTAGGTTAATAATTAACATGGTAGGTTTTTTGATTAGTTAACTTATATAAAATAATTATCACAGAGTTCTTTGGGCTAGCCCTTTACATAGCTTCTCATTTACTCTGTTCTGATATCCCTGTAAGGTCGATATTATGTTATAGCTGAACTTGACTGTGAGAGGTTGAGTAACATGTCCAAGGTCACACAGCTATTAAGTTGCAGAGCTAGTATTAAGGTACTAGCCCAGTGATAACTCAAAAAGCTATGCTCTTTCCTTCAGAAATGATAGAATCTTGCAAAATGAAATGGTACTAGAAGTAAATCCTCTATAGCAAAGTGGATTTACTGGCCTTATTGCTAGGGAAAAACAATCTATGGCTGACTATACCAAATACTGGAGATAATTTTTTATTTTATAAACTTCTTCATTTGAACTTAAATTACTGGCTCTTCAATTTTAAGTTATTAGGCTTTTGGCTTTTTCCTTTTTAATTTTTAAAATAGAAACAAGTTCATTTTGCATTGAGGTCAAATCAGAATTGTTGAGCAGGGAAAGAAACTTCTGCTTTTTGTTTCTCACATTTTCTCATGCTGTCTCCTAGAGAATGTGGTGTGATTCTACATTAAGGTGTGATCCTTTCCAGGGGTGTGTTCATTTAAAAAGAACGAAATTAGGCAGTGTTTATTCATTTCATACCAAAAAATGGATTAATCATCGTGTGTTTGATTTCACCTATATTAGATGGGAGACTTATTTCTCATCATTGCCACCCAGAACCACATAAGCAGTGCTTCATGGGTAATGTATACTGATAAGCAGTGAAATGTCCGAAGATGAAGGACACAGGAAGAACGAGACTCTTGATACTTTGCATATATCTTCATCTATTATGGTGCTCTGAGTTAAAAACTTAGAGGCATTGGGTATGTCTAACACCTTAGTCTTTAATCCTGACTCTGCTAGTTAACTAATTCTGTATTCCCACTCCTGAAATTAATCTGAGCCCCTCTTTCTCCATTTGTTAGGTAGGAGATAATAATACTATTTATTATAGGGATAGTGTGAAGACTGAATAAGAACACCATATAAAGGATTTTGGCAAATACCTGAACATGTTTTTTTAAAGGCAAAGCCCAGTAACTTCTCCATGTGCTATAAAGACATCACAAACCTTAGGCTCACTTTGGGATTTAAAAAGTCAAGAGAAAAAGGGTGGCTGGGTTTACTTAACATTTGGTAAATAATGTGGTTTAAATGTTCAGAATCCTGAATTTTTTAATGAAGTTTTCCTTATTTTGAGGTTTGGAACATCACCTTTATGTCCAAATGATGTGTTTAACTACTTATAGGGGCAATTTTGAATACAGTCCTTGGGCATTTTTTGTTCAAGGGAGATTTCTGGTAATAATGATTTATATTTATTAGAGGAGGTGAGGTGAGCTTAAATTTAGGTATGCCAACTTTGCGAAAAGGAAACTGTGTCTATTGGATGCTATCTTTACTTTAGAATAAAAAATCCAATTAAACTTTTTAGTATGCCAAGTTTGCCTTTTATCAGTTTTTGTAAAATTTAGACTTTCAAGCATATTCTGAACTATTTTATCTTAAATTTGGGGTCAAGACAGCTTAGCTTTGAAGTTAAACTAGATGTATGCATTTTCTATCCATCCTATATGCTTGTTACTGGTACTAAGTGAAGTTTATGGTATATGCTGAGCCTTGAAAGTTTTATTTACTTATATATTAGGATTTTATTTATTTTTAGAGGGAGAGTAAGGGATAGCAAGACACATCCATTGGTTGCCTCTCCCCCCCCCCCCCCCCCCCCCCCCCCCACCAACCAGTGACCTGGCCCTGCAACCCAGGCATGTGCCCTGACCTGGAATCAAACCAGAGAGGCCTTTCCATTCATTTTTTTCAGGATTCGTCCAGCCCACTGAGCCACCATCAGGGCTGAACCTTGAAAGTTTTAAGACTTGTTTTTGTAGCTGTTAATCTACATAGTCTTAAGTCACTTACCTACTGTCTCTTTGATCTTTTTGTAGGCTGACCAGCTGACTGAAGAGCAGATTGCAGGTGAGGAATACATTGCCTGATTGTACCCATTGGCTTTTATTGTAAATTGAATAGCCAATCACAAAATAAGATAACTTGTATGAAAGAATTGACTTTGTTCTATGTAGGAGATTATAGCAAATGGGTGTAATATACTACAGTATTTGAACATGCTTGGGCAGATGAGACGGTAGACTTGCCTGGCAAAGATGCATAGGGCTAACTAACTGAAGACATGTTTTTAGGCTGTGGATGTATTTTGGAGCCTAGTGGTGGTCTTCGGTTTTTTTCTTCGTTGTTGTTGGTTATCTTACTCTAAAACATGAATTCTGGGCAGTTTTTAACACTGCAACTCCAGATCAGTCTACAAAAAGTGAGGAACAAGTAGTGTTACTAATAAGTAACTTGAAATGTAGATCAGAAAATGAATGTCGAATTTACCCTAGTTTAAAGTAGCTAATATTTTAACCTTAGAATTGCATATGTAGTCAGGGAATAACCTCCAATGAAAAACCTAGATCCAAAAGTTAGCATTCTGTTTTACACATGCAATTGTGTCTTATAAAGCAGTGACAGCTATATGAAGCGAACTTCTAAAATCTGGTCTCCTTTGGTTTGCTATGGAAATATGTGAACTTGTTACATAAACTCTGGTTATGTTGTCTATGCCATAAGAGTTAACATATGTACTTTTGATTTTATTATTATACTTTGAGATGTCTGGTTAACATCAGAATGTTGGAGAAACTTGCCAAAGGTTATTTTGTGTTTTTTTTTAATGCAATATTGAAATGTCTTTTGAACTTTTCCTTACTGTGTACGGGCTTGTTAGTTAACACAAGCATCAAGCAAGCAGTTATAACTGCCACAATTTTCTTAGTAGACAGGGAGTTAAAAGTACCCAAAATACAAAAGCTTTTGTTTCCCCCAGAATTTATATATTTTTAGAGAGAGGGGAAGGGAGTGAGTAAGAGGAAAGAAATATCGATGAGTGAGAGAAACATCAATTGGTTGCCTCTTGCACACTCCCATTCGGGGACCTGGCCTGCAACCCAGGCATGCGTGTGGACCAGGAATCCAACAGGCGACTTTTTCGTGTGCAGGATGATGCCCGACTCTCACAGAGCCATACCAGTCAGGGCTAACACTTTCTTCTGATGTTAGAGAAAACTGTGAGTTACCCAGATAGGACTCAGCTATATAGCCCATTTAAAGTAAATCCTTCCCCATCCCCTAAAAACAGAAATTTGGAGGAGCCAGAAATCTAATTTCCTCGAATATTTATCACAAATATCATTTGGAAGGACTATATAAAGTAGAAAGCTATTAGCATTAAGGACCAAGAGTAAGCAGATTTTATTTTTACTTTATGAGTTTTATTTAAACCTGGGATTTGCTTTATAGATTTGGTAAATTGCATGCTTGAGTGTGTTAAAGTAATCAAGCAGAGCTTCAGAAATAATTTCTTTGTTGGTTTATACCAGGGGTGTCAAACTCATTTTCACAGGGGGCCACATCAGTTTCACGCTTGCCTTCAAAGGGCCGAATGTAACTTTAGGACTATATGTATATATGTAACTGCTCCTTAACAGTTAAGTGAGAGCTTGACTCGCCACATAGAAGCCACATAGAAACAGGGTTCGGCCCACTGGCCTTGTGTTTGCCACCTGTGGTTTATTCTATTGTTAAATGTATCAATTAAATGGAAAATATTGCAAAATAGTTCTTTATATATCCTTCAGTAACTGACCTGGGCAATCTAATATAGTAGTCTTAAACTTAAAAAAAAAAATTTTTATTTTTATTTTTAGAGGGGAAGGGAGGGATCCCTGAAAGATGGAGAGACACACTGATCTGTTGCCTCCAGCACACACCCCAACTGAGGACAGGGTTGGCAACCCTACACTTTGCGGTGTGACACCGGTCAGGGCTCTAGTCTTAAACTCTTACATTGTCTTAATACAGCTGGCCTTCCTCTCGGCCTTTCGTTTCTTGGTGTTCTCAGTCAGTTAGTTATGTGTACTGGTACATAGCACAAAATGTTCCCTCTAAGGGAGAAAATGTACCACTCAAGGTACTTGTCACACAGTCGATGCTTATTACTGCCTTCGCAGACACACACGCTTCTTTACAAAATGTCTGTCTGAAATGTGAGGGCCAGCCTGCAGCGACTGATACAGCATTATTATCCAGAACAGTTCTAGTTCATGTGAACATTGTTTAAGGTGAATTCTGTCATTTAATTAACTTCCATCATACAATTAAATTTCAAGTGGGAGTGGAAGGAAAAAATCTATTGTAAATTCTCTTCCTAACCCTGCCTTTTCCTAGGCTTTTAAAGATGTTCCTTGGACCCCAGGTTGTCTTTAGTGGACTTTTAGGTTAGAGGAACCAAAGCTTTTTATGCTACTTAAATAAAAACCCTGTGAGATCTGGGGCCTTTTTCGTTTCTTCTTATATTCCCAGTGCCTCCCACATAGTGTAAGGATTGAATAAATATTTCTTGAATGAATAAATTTTCAAAAGGAGGATGACACAAAAAGTGTTCTAGAACACTACCTACCCTATCCTAAGAATTATCGTGCCTGCTCTCAAAGTCTTGTCTTGAATTTGGTACGTTTCAATGTCCACCTTTGAGGTAAACACAAATGTTGTCTTTATCTGGGGAATTGTAATCACTGGTGACCAGTAGCATCCTAGTGTCTAAGACTTGTTAAAAATGTTAGCGAGCTTCATACACATAATGCAATAATGAATATACTAAGGTACAGTTGAAGCTATTTTTATCCTCATAGATAATCATTACAGATTTGTTTAGAAATTCTAATAGCAAATAACTTGGTCTAGAAAAAAAAGCATTGTTGTTGTTTAAGTGGAGTTACTAGAATTGTTTCATTACTTACTTGGTCTTAAAAAAAATCCAGAACAGTCTAGTGTGATACCACTAACAAGTTAATTTTGACTCTGCCACAATTTCATTAATTGTTGACATGTAGAGGACAAATTTTGAAAATGAACAAGAATGTTTTTAAAGGAAATTAACTGTATTCAGTTTATAGCAACAATTCATAGTGCCAAAAAATGTCTGTTAATGACCTGTAAAGGGATTCAGTTTGACTTTTTAAATACATAGAAGTTAGTAAACAGGCATTTGATTTTCCTTTTGTTGTAATTGTTTCTTGACAACCTATTAATAAAATAATAAATTTATATAATATAAATAATTAGAAAAGAGTCCTGGGGTTGCTGATACATAAAACGAGTAATAGTGTGACTTTGCTGAAAATTTCAATTTCGGCACAACTACTAGGAATTTGGAGGAGGTCCTATCACTTTGTTGAAGAGAGCTGTTCTGTGTGACACTCAGGACCTGTTGTGTTCTTGCTGTGTATTTAGGTTTTGACTCCTGGGTTTGTCCTTGAAGTCATCCTTGGGAATTGCTGGTTAGAATGACGTGCTCCTGCACGTGCAGGTCACACTGGTTCCAAAGTACAGGTGGTACGCTGTGAAGGCAGGTGAATTTAAATGGTGCTTTTGAGTTGATTCTCTCAAGGAATTTTTACAGGTATTTCTGACTCTTTAGTGTAAAAATGCAAGTAGAAATTTGGAATAAACATTGACCTTTAAAATATTTTTATTCCTCTCATGTCCATCAGCTGCACTGTTACAGCGTAGGTAAAATTTTATTTTCTACCTCTCACTTTTTTCAGCAAACATTGTAGGGGTTACTAGATGTTAAAACATATCGAAACTTAGAACACGTGTACGTTAACACCATGCATCTTCTAGAATTTGGCTTTAAGGTAAATCATAGAATAAAATGATGATAACTGGTTACACATTCAGAATTTTGCACCTAATGGTGGTGTTAAATGACGCTTATAGCTTAATATTACAGCAAAGAATATAATGTAAACAAATACAACTCTAAGTACTTTTAATTTTCTTGTAGCCTAAGTTTTATTAGGTGATAGATGCTATGTGTTCAAAACCTAATGGTTTGTATAGTTTTAGACAATATTTCTCCATCCTATTTAAAAAAAATGAAGATGGAAATCTTTTTGTCAAATTCTGCTATTTGTGGGATTTATTTATTTTTGTCATTGGATTGATCTAGATTAGATTTGGTACTAAGCTTCTGGTATCAGATGAGTTCCTCTGAAAACAAGTATGTTTAAACAGAATGGAACTGTGTTACTACTAAATGTAGAAAACTACAACTATTCAGTAAGATCTGATCTAAAAACTAAGCATACAAAGATTTTAAGCAGAAGAAAGGAACACGGTAATCCAAAAAGGTAAATAGGACCCAAGTAGTTGTGAGGGTAATTTTAAATAAAGAACCCAGGTCGCAGGCTGTCATGATTGTCCAGGCAAAAGGTGATGGGGCCATAAACCAAATTACTGGTTGTAGTGATGCAAAAGAACCCAGTAGTATTGAAATAGCAGAGTTCTACAGGACTTGTTGAAGGGTTTTTAGGAGGAGAGTTCAAATGGCTTTTTGCTTGTGTTCCTAGGGTAGCTGGGAGCGCAGAATTCAGTTTCCTAAGTCTTGCTGGAGGTCAGCGGGGGAGATGTCTGTCCTGTAGGAAGTCAGAAATTAAGGGTAATATGTTACAGAGAAAGATGAATATACTAAGATAAGAAATCTTCATTGTAAGTGGGCATAGATGAAATGGCCGAGTAGACAAGAAAGGATAAGAAAGTTGGGTCATATCGACTTGTAAGAGAGGCAAGTAGGAGCCAAGCAAGAGCCTTTGGCACTATTAAGGTAAGATGTAAATTAAAGTAATATTGTGGAGGCCAAGAGGGGTTTTTTAGTGTGGTTTGGATACTGCAAGAAAATGAGATCACCTTTTTCTTAACATTCATTAAGTATTGCCGTAGTTCTGAGTGCTTTACATGTAGTGACGAAGTTCTTAAAATTAGGAAGTTGGTACAGTTATCCCTGTTTAAGAAAAATGAGTACCCTGAGGCAGAAAAAAGTTTTAGGAACTTAATTTACCTGAGGTTACATTTCTGGTAAGTAGCACAGCTGGGATTTTTAACTCTGGCAGTTTTGAATACCAAAGGCTGGTGTGAGTTCTGTGCTTTATGGCCTCACATACCGAAACATACTTACTGGATTGGACAGCTAGGTCGTTCTTGGTGAACCTAGCGTTTTCAGCTGATGAGCTGGAGCCGGAAGCAGCGTTAATAGTCGGTTGATAGAGAAGAAATGGATAAGAGTACTCCATCTGATGGAGTATTGATGCCTTCTAGAATTTGGCACTTAACAGAAAACATAAATAAAGTTTGAGTTTAGATTTAGGCTAAGAGGCATAAGGTAATTAAATAAATTAATGGCAAAATCTGTAGCGTGGTTGAGTCCGGAGAAGAGATCATGAGAAATGAAACTGGGCGGTGTATGAATTGGAGCGAGGGTAGACAGGCAGGGCATAAATAGACTTGGGGCACACCATTTCTTAAACATGTGTCAGGTACATACTTTCACATGTTCTGGAAGTGTTGGGAGAGCTTATGTATGGCTTCTTGAACTTTGGAACTGCTTTTGTATTTGCTTGCGTATAGGGCCTAGTACTTGGAAAATACTAGGTTTTCTTATTCATATGACCTTGCCTACGAGATTTAATCTCTGCTTTAGTTTCAATGTCTATAAAAGAAACGGTGGAGCCAGGTATTGTGAACTCTGGCTCCAGTAGCGTTCCATGTAATCTAGTGGTGAAATAAAAACAACATAATTGTGTAAAAAGATCTTGGGCAATAATATACTTAACTCTATTACAAGTTTGGGAATTTTATAATTTAAAGAAAGGTCTAAAATTATCACTGTTTTCAGTAATAGAGCTGAAACTGGCCAGTCATGTCTTGATCATCCATCCCATTGTTAATATCATTATAGGTTATTGGGTGATGAAAATCAGCCTATTGGCATATTTATTGTTCTGAAGTTTAAAGTTTTTGGTTTTTCATTTAGTTGTTGATAGACAATTTTAATTTGTTGAGGAATTTGCTTAAACATAATGCAAATAGAGAGCAAAAAGTTGCTCTCTAGAAATGTATTTGGGACCAATAGTCTTATTTTTCCGTTCTGAGTTGAGGGTTAGATGTATAATTTTGAATTATGTTTCCAGAGCAGCTTTAACAGAAAATGGAGAAGCCAGTCATGTGGGGTTTTTGATTCTTTTCTTCTTTAAACTCAGAGTAATAATGGTCTAGATATTGCAGTTCCTTGTAAGATTTTAGATGAAAAAACTCCCTGGTAGAGCATATATTGGTATGATCAGCTAAAGATGTTTGAAGTGCCTCAAGGTTTTCTCATCTCATCTTTCAGAAATCCAAATTCCTTTCAGGTGTGCTATCTTCCTGTCTTTTAGAACCCTTTATATCTGTAAGAGTTGATTAATTTCACTTAGGAGGTTAACCTGCATGTTTGGATTGTGGTCTCTCAAACAGAGTTCAAAGAAGCTTTCTCACTATTTGACAAGGATGGTGATGGGACTATCACAACGAAGGAGTTGGGGACCGTAATGAGGTCTCTGGGGCAGAACCCCACAGAAGCAGAGTTACAGGACATGATCAATGAAGTAGATGCAGATGGTAAGTCTTTCCAGTTTGGGAGGAGGTTGAAGTGGCTGTTAAATTCCATTGTAACGTTTCAACTAAACAAACCATTTCAGGTAATGGCACAATTGACTTCCCGGAATTTCTGACAATGATGGCAAGAAAAATGAAAGACACAGACAGTGAAGAAGAAATCAGAGAAGCATTCCGTGTGTTTGATAAGGTAGGTAGGGTTTCAAGGGCTGGGTTTCTTAAATTTTAAGTTGAGGATGAAATGAAGGTACCCATTCAGTATAAGCTTATTTCCTAGTAACTTGTGTATTGCATTAATATTGTTACAAAGGAGGTATCACTTGACTTTGGAGCTAAGAAATGGTGATTTTAATAGGATATCCTACTTGGCTATCCTGTATTGATACTTAGTTTATAGGTCAGTTATTTATAGATGCCTTTAATTTGTATGGATTTCTAAAGTATGTTTTTCTCCCTCATGTGAAGTTCAGTAAACTTATTAAACTTTCATTTCAACTCTGTAATTTTACTTAGACATTTTATTGGCTTTTTTCTAGGATGGCAATGGCTACATTAGTGCAGCAGAGCTTCGCCATGTGATGACAAACCTTGGGGAGAAGTTAACAGATGAAGAGGTTGATGAAATGATCAGGGAAGCAGATATTGACGGTGATGGTCAAGTAAACTATGAAGAGTTTGTACAAATGATGACAGCAAAGTGAAGACATTGTACAGAATGTGTTAAATTTC